>VDFB02075321.1:253634477-253645702 GCA_007258455.2 Sequoia sempervirens | reverse complement strand
TACCACATTTTTCATACATGTACCAAAGCATTTTATCAAACAGTTCAACGCCTTCATGCTATGGCTAAAAAGTAAAAACCTAAAACAGGTGCTTTCAAACAAGCTATGGATGCTTGGAAAAAATCTACCAAAGCATAATAGTAAGCAATAACATAGACAAGGTAGTGAATTGTTTGAAAAAATGCCTAAAAGAAATGCATTCTCACGGTGATGGAATGCCATGACAATCCATAGCAATTTGCTTGTCATGGCATTCATCATGGCATTCCATCACTATGAGACTACATTTCTTTGAGACATTTTTTTCATGCAGTTCATTGACTTGTCTATGCTACTGCATTTTTCATACATGTCTACCAAAGCATTTTATCAAACAATTCATTACCTTGTTGCTATGGCTAAAAGCTTAAAATAGGTGCTTTTGAACAAGCTATGGATGCTTGGAAAAAATCTATCAAAGCATAATAGTAAGCAACAAGCCATGGTCTCATGGTTTTTTTTGTGCGAAAATTGGCTCAATTTTATTCATGTTTTTTTGCAGATTTTAAACACATTTTTTTGGCAGTTTTGAAGTTTGAAACAGAAAAAAATCATTGACCAAAAAGTCAATAATTTTTTCAAAAAATCAGGGAAAAAATCATCTAGCCTACAGTTTTTTTTAAAAATCATGATTAATCGAGATTTTTTGTAGATTTATGCTTCTATATCACATACCTTCCTTGGCCCGATGGTGTCTTTCCTTTTTTCTTTTCAGCCTTCTCCTTTCCATCGGACACCCGAGTCCTTCCCTCCCTCTCGAGGAATCATGGGGCTTCGTCCTTTTTTCTTCTCTAAATGTGACCTATATTGGTCCCTCATACTTTAGATAGGTACCAACTTTCTTAAGGACCTTGGTTTGGTTGAATGTTTTATCACCGAATAGCACAACTAAGCGGTTAATGAGCTCATCTTTTAAATCTTCATTTTGGGCATTCCACCGGTGTATGTATGGTGGGCCCGAAGAGCTCCAATGTAATATCACTTAGATGTTTATAAAAAACATCATTTCCTACAAAATGATCATGGGATCAATAGTCTAAAAAGAGCGATCAATAAGTAAATTTCAATTGGATTATATAGAATAATAATTAAAGCATTTTAAAGTACTTGGGACCTTCTCTATCTTTATGGGAATGAAATCCTCGGTCACCACAAGTGTGACCAGAAATGTTCCTGTACTAGTAATACGAGAAGATCCAGGAAATGTTGCTAAAACATCACTAGTACTAGTGGCCTCTGCATCCCCAGGTACACATCCTGACGCTTGTTCTGGTATGTGTTCACTGCCAGAGGTTGCATTAATGAATTCCTGCATGGTATGTGTTGCCAATATTTCAAATGACAACATAGGCAAAGATGATGGGGTCAGATAATGTGATGTATGAGTAGGAAGATCAAGATGGACACTTGTACCAACCCTTACTCCTCGGGAAGCACTTGCAGTACCCTGATCATGGCTAGAAGCATCATGAGGAGGCAAATAACCCTATAAAAACAACACATATTTTAGTTCATGACATAAAAGAGTAAAAAATATAAAACCATGAATGAACTTATGTTATAATTAAAGACCTCATGACAACTTACTTGCAAGTTTTGTAATCTCTCTGTCAATACTTTAACCCTCTCTCTTATCTCATCTGATTGAGGCCTTTTGAACATCAACTGAGTCATTTCTTCATTGCATTTTTTCATGAGCTTATTTATCGTATCGAAAGGGTTTGATGAATAAGCCATGTCATCATCAAAAAATATTGACTATACCTCACTATGGATGCTCTCCTCTACTGCTAGTGCCTTTCCCCGATTAGTCGACTGCAACAAGAATATTAAAAACATTATCAAAATTAACCCAAAAAACTTATGAAAAAAACATAATAATAAAACATTTTGCTCATATCTAATTTGTACAATTACAATGAGGTAAACTTGTTGGGTAGAAGCACCTGAAGATACATCACGATCTGTTCTTTGGGCTAGAGCCTTCTCCGTATGATCAATGTCCCCCTGTGACAAAAAATAAATATAAAAAAACATTACCAAAATGAAACCAATAGACTTATGAAAAAAAAATAAGAATAAAATGGTATATTAAAGTAATTAATTGGAGGTTGGGTAAAATAGTACATAGTACATACCACCCCCATAGTAACTGTGTTTGTAACTAAGCAATTCAAATTTTAATCGATTAGCAACTCTTCCCTGCAGTTATTGATTTTATCGCACATACGAATACACTGTTTCCCTCGCATGCCTCGAATATGCAATTGGGTTGCTTATTTGTTGACCCAAGTCATGTACTATTTATAAACCTTGCAATATTCCCTGATGCTTTTGGCCTTCCGTCAATGTACATAGCCACTCCTTTATTTTAATCCTTATCTTTTAGTTGTATATAATTTGCTGACAATGCATACCTACACATACTTCATGTATATCGAACCAGTTGCATCGAATGTTTGTAACTGTAACAGGGTCCAACATACTTCATCAATTTAGTAACTTTGTCATAATAGACCTTTATGCCGTCCATGCAAAATAGGCCCAAACCATGTAATGACGATGGTGCTATGTGATATATCCTCTAATTGACACAAAAATCGGTGTTTATTGGAGGAAGTTCCTTGGGTACCCATTGTTTCCATAGATGTTTGTACCTCAAGGGTACCTCAACGTCGCCTATGCTCTCATCATCATAAGAACATGACCCGCCTTCAGCAAGAAAAAATTCCATGCGTTTACAAAATTTTCTTCTAATCTTTTGACTTCTAGTTGGTCTCCCTCTTTTAGACACACTACATGTCTCGCTTTCCTCTTCTCTTCCTGAATTTCCCTCGCTCGAGGAAGACAGATCTGACAAATACCTATTTGGTGGTACTTGCACTCGTAAGGATGTTGGATGATGTTCTTTCATGGTGATGTGATCCCAAGGTGACATTATGATTAATCTATCATTTGATGGCTAGAATTTCACAGGTTATAAGGTAATCAAGTCTTGATAGATTGCAAGCTATTGTTACTACCGTCCAAATGTGTCCATCACAAATCAAATCTACTTAATTTTTTAACTCCCAAACTTTGTAACAAGTGTTAAATGTGACTATGGTCCACCAGTTACACAACCAAGGCCTCAAATGTATTCTCTAATTTTAATCAAAAGACTTTTTCTCTTCATTCAAGTAAATAAACTTGAAAGGAAACACCACCAAGTGGTTTATTGGACACCTACATGGCTAAAAATAGAAGCAAATTAACATTAATTTCCATATGTCTAAGTGGTTAACAGGGAGGGAGTGTGTACTAGGCCTAGTTAAGTCATCATAAGTTTACGCTTTGGCAATAATTTTTTTTAAGTCATATTAAATCTTCCTATGTCTAATTGTTAGGAGATTTTTGGTATGTTTTAAGGTAGGATGATTGATGAAAGAGCCCAAAGACTAGCCTTTCTCCTTGGTATCCAGGTACACATAGCAGCGGTCTTCTCTTATACGGTTGGACATGATTTAAAGAACTTAGCTAGAAATTATTCATTTAACCTAAGGTTTTCTCATAATGCCATCATTGGAAAAGTATGATCAAATTCTTCTATTATGAAGAATTGGTCTATGTGCCTCTAGTAATCACTATAAATGTTTGTAAGGATAAAATGACTAATTGCATCAAGTAGGAGAGAATCAACTTTGAGTTCTTCAAAGATTATATTCCTCTATTCATAATTTTTAAGGGTTGTGTGTGGAGGAGGTTATCACTACCAAGAAGGGAGGAGACCTTTCCTTGTATTCTTTTATAATTTTCATTGTTCTTATTTATTTTACACCTACATTTACAAATACACATACATATGCATTTACTATTTTCATTTATTTCTCATGTAATTTAATAGTTTGATCTGATGGAGCCTCAAATTTAAGTCCTTGGTTTTTTTTTGTTACTAATTTGTCTTGATTATTCGGAAGGTACTTGGGGCTGGAATTTTGCTTTGCTTCCATGAAACCTTGGTGTTCTATCTTTGGGTTGGGTCTTTTCTATCATTACCTTTAGAGGAGGGGTTCTAAAAATAACTTATGTCCCATTGAATCATCTAGGCCAGACCCCTTTTTAATAAAAATGCTAAATATTTCACCTGCCCCTTTTATTTATTAAAGTTTGGGTCGGTCCATGCCTTGCACTTTTAAAACAACATTGAGTCATCGACTGTCGTTGCCCAGGCAGTGTCCCTTTCCCTTTATTTTCTTCTAAGTATTTTTAATGTTTTGCAGGGGTTATTTTGATGACCATCGATTTCCCTATGCTTGATTTTGACAGTTCCCCCCGATCTCGCGATGACACCACCGCTAGCTATTTGGTGATCATGATATCGTAGGAAGGTGCCACGTGTCCCAGTTTGCCGATGCTAAAAAGAGTAAAAAAAAAGTGTTTAATATATGTATCAGACTTTAGTGCATTATGGAGTGTGTTACTAAACCACATGTGAGATGCACGTGCTCATGATCAATGGCGATGTTTTAACCTTGGTGAAAAAATATGCTCGACGGATAGGTATTGATGCTGCTCCCTATTATGTATGATCGTGATCACCGATGAAGGGAATCAACGGTTGCCTGCTATCGCGTGATCCTAAACTGAAGGGAGTTTAATGATCATGATATTGCAGGCGGGCACCACATGTATTCTTTGGGTGCTGCGTATTATGGTGGGTCTTTGATAATGACATGGAGATGTTGTCAACTTCTTTGAAGGTGACCGTTCGATAATCTGACAGAAACAAGAGATCAATGACAAAGATTTAAATTTGTGTCAAATACAATTGAAGCCATTGGTGCGGCGTGCATGTAATCTTTAATGGAGGATGAGACGTCTTCTGGCCATTTCTCATAAATTCTAAGTATTTAATTTTAGGCTATCTTCACCACAAGGGAATTCAAGTGTTTTTGAAGCGGTCTAGAGCCAAAGATAGAGTTTTTTCACAGCAATTACAGTAGGGTTTGATTTTTTGCAGGGCGCAAAATCCCGTGAGTTACTTTCTTTATCACTGTTTCTGTTTGAATGTGATTCTTGTGGAGGGTTGTTTTGTGTTGGTCAACAATTTTCTGGATTAAGGTGGGTTACTGGTTCTTTTGAATTGTGGGAAACTGCAAAATTCTACTATAATTTCATTTTGGGTAGCCCTAGTTTGTTCATAAATTTGATCTTAGAACAAGCCTTGGTTGTTTGAAATGGCACCACTAAAGCAGCATTCTGGCCTTATTGATTATTTGCAAAGAAATCTATACGACAATTTCCTTGACCAATTCCCTTTGTCAACAAATGACAAGAAGAGGGGTTTGATCTTAATAAATGGGACAACCTTAGGTGAGGGATTAAGATATAAAACCTATAACACTGCAGATGCTAGGGTACAAATGATGGGCTTGGAAATGTTTAGGAGATGGTATGGGCAGTGAAATATGTTTCATCCTTTTTCAAATGGTTGTAGATATGATATGGGAAAAATTGTGGTGCCGAATGTATTTCTTGATGCTGACCTACTCAGGGCAGTGGCTACACGATATGATCCCATCACAAGGATTATTAGGGATAATGATGGTAGGGTTTTACTGAATATAAATGCAGATGAGATTCAATAGGTTTTTGATTTAAGTGAATACAACTCATTCTTGGTCCGGATAGACCTTGATGAAATGAAGTAGGAATATGCCAAGGCACAACCTCTTTTTAGATTAAAGTTGCTTCCTCCTCATCTAGCTAGGGTGAGTAGTTCAAAGATTCACATTAGCCTAACTGACCGGAAACCTTTCAGGTTGAATTGTTTTGCTGATCATTTCTTGGCAACTTTTTATTCACTTTGCCAAATTTTAGGTTTTAGCCCTAATACTGTGATGCCCATTGCTTATATGTTTATGGGGGCTCAAATTCAGCATCCTAACTTTTCTGTAGTGTACGACTATGCTTCTTTCCTTGCTGAAAGGATACATGAGGGTTTGCTGAACTTATATGTGGGGGACATTGGTACTCCTTTCTTTTGGTACTCCTTATTAATGCATATGTTCTTGTACAAGAATGCCAATTTTTTCTCAGAGAAAATGGAGTTGAAGCATGAGATGAATGGAGAAAAATTACCAGTGCAGGCTTGGAGTGCAGACTTGTCTTACAACAAGGGAGATGCCGGTTTTGTACAGTTTGATAACTACTTTTCTTCCAGGCTTAGAGCTAGACTGATGGTGAATGTGCCAAGGATTCTTGAGGATTTGTATGACTTCCTCCAACCCAAAGTGAGGAAGCCTGATTTGAAGGTGTGTCATAATTGGGGTGACATCATTCTATACCCTGTAAGCATTGTCCTAAAAGTTTATAGTATCCAGGGAACTCTTCATATTCTCCCATATAATGTACCATCAAGAATAGGATTTGTAGAGGTCATGTGGCAATTAGGTTGCAGTCATGAAGATAATTTGACAGGAAAAAGAAAAGGGACTTTGTTCCCTAATTATACTATTATTTCAGACTTTATTTTTTCCAAGGGAGGATGGGTTCACTTTGATAGATATTTTGATGAATACAATTTGAAGAGTGGATCTATGAGGCAACATGACCCCGAGGGATTCTTTGCCCTATTTAGGCAAAGAATTAAGGGTGGCAAGTTTGCTCATGTTTTCAATTTTCCTAAGGATTTGATTAGAAATGAGTTTGATTTGAGCCAGCAGGAATTAAATAAAGAGAAGTGGATTTCTTATGAGAAAATGCTGGCCATGGTGCATAAACTGGATCTAAAATATGATCCATTGATGGAGTTCACTCCATTTCATAAAATAATTGATTTCTTGATGAATAATTTCAAAGAAATCATGAGCACCCTGAGAACCAAGAAAATAAACTTGGAACTGGACTGGGGAATTCAGGGATTAGAAGTAAGGTTTGAAGAAATAAGGCCGACCTATCAACCACCAGTGGACATGCCTCTATACAGGAGGAAGAGAGATGATAGCAGTGATGAAGAAGGAGGAGATAAAAAAAAGAAACAGATAATAAAAACATCATCACAACCAGGTCATGGGATTAGGAAACCTGGGGGGATAAAGATTGTGGATCTAGATTCACCACCTATAAATGACCCTGTAGAGCTACCATCAGATCCATGCCTTAAGAGGCGAAGAGTTGAGGAGTCACAAGAGGCTCTGGTGGATGACATAATCATAACTAATCAGGACATGTAGGATGGTATCCCCTCCCCTCCTAGATCAGCACAATTGGTGCTAACTGATATGGATATAAAGGGATAGTGTGTACAAGATGCCAGGATGGTGGTTTGCAAGGCGTTCTTGAATGATGATGCCTTCGTGAAAACTACTATGTTCTTGTAGTTGATCTGGAGGATGAAACTTGAAGAATATCAGGATAAATGCAAGACTATGAGGGAATCAAGACTTGATAGGTCTGACCAAGAGAATGATGATGAAGTCAAAGCTAAATTAATGGAGCAATTCAAAAGCATCACTCTTGATGAAGGAAGGAAACTTGTATCTCAGGCTGGTGTCTTACTCCTCCTTGAATGGGACATAGCTGATGTTGTAGCATTCAATGCTATTATACAATCTAAGCATCCTATGCAAAACAATGAAGAAGAAGTCAAGGTAGCTCTACAAGACTCTGCTTTTAGTGAGGAATATGAAACTTTAGCTATATGGGCACTGGCACCTCAAGGTAGAAAACCAAATGTGGCTGATATTAGCCCAAGTCTAAGGGGCAAGCTCATTATCAAGAGAGCTTCTAAAACCTCAACAACAGAAGCCACAAGCCTAACACTTAATGTGGCCAAATTGGCCCAAAAGATAGCTAAAAGAGATGAAGCTGAAAAGAAAATCCTGATGGAAAAGTACAATGCAATAATTGGGGGGTATAGTAGAATGCAGCAGAAAAATGTTGAGCTACAGTTTAAAGTAGATAGACTGAGATATGGGCAGGTGGGAGAATCCTCCAGTGCCTCTGCTATCAGAGCATTACCTACTACTTCAAGGTCATTGCCCCCTATTATCCCAATCATTTCTACTCCTGGATCCCCAATTCAGATACCTGCTAATAGCCCTACACCAGGGCTAGTCAGAGAGGAAGATGAGTATTCTATAGATCCTACCAAAAAGTAGATGATGAATAAAATCACAGAATTATAGGCTACCCTAAGGGTGAGTGAGGATGGTGCTATGGCTAAACACAATGAGGTGGTTGACACCGTTTTGAGGCATTTAAATGAGAAGGTTGATTCTAGATTTCCAACTGTACATTCTTTATATTCTTTATTCTTGGGTGGAATACAAAACATTAACAGAGATCGAGAAGTTGTTCTACCTTTGGTTGAGAAGTGGATCCCTCGGGCCACTGATTTAGATGTTATGTTTAAGGCTTTCAGATTTGATGTAAATAACAAGCCCCAGTCATTAAAGCCTACTCAAATATTTGTGAAATCATTGAAGGGATTCCAGGCCCTGCCTGATGATTTGAGTAGAAAAATTAGAGAACTAGTAAAGAGTTTTGATGATTAGAATGACACTTTTCTACCAGATGTAATAGATGCATAAGGAAATATTAAGACACTGCATCAGTGGCAAGATAGGGTAGAAGAGGTTATTAATGCACAAATCAAATTGATTTGTGATGACTCAGACCATGACTTGTTGGTAAGCAACATGGATAAAATAATTAATACCAGCATGTTCTTAGAGTCATTTGAGAGGGAAGCCAACCAGGTTACAGTGAAATTCACACCTTACAATACCAAGGTGAGGGAGGTGGTGAATTTTAATTGGCCAATGGATGAGGAATATTAGAATTGGGTGGACAAGTACTTAACCGAAGAGGAGTGAAACAGTGTCTATTACTGGCAACTGACAGCTCAGTGGTTATATTATAACTGATTATGGTTTTGTTTCCATGGAAACTTTGGGCACAGGTTCTGATGTATAACAAATGCTGCAGCTATTATGTAATGAGTAGAAATCAATGAAAAGATGCTCCGGGACTTGGTGGTTTTGATCATAGTTTTGAATTGGCACATAGTGGTCCAATTGACCAATGACATGTGTAATTTATGGCCTGATGCTTGTTTCTCCTTTTTTTCTATAAGAAGGATTTCAAGGCCGGAAATAAGGGTTGGAAAGTTAGATATTTTGAAGGTCGAGTCTAGGTATAGTTGCAAAGCAGATTGTAAGAACCTTTTTGAATGTTAAGGAAATTTAGGTTTGGGGTTATCCTGTAATGGGTTTTAAAGTTATGGAGATTTGATGTTTCAGAAGAAGCACTAGCATTTGAGCTATGATGTTATATCTTGAGCTCATGTCTCTCCTCTATACAAACATATCATAATTTTGAATAGAATAATCAAGGATTATGACGTTCATCTCATTGCTCTGATGTGTGTGTTTTCCGTTTTGGCTTTAATTCAAAGAATTAATTAAAGTGCTTGGATGGAATCATGGATGGGTATGTTTGTAGAGGATTTAGTAAGAATTATTGGGCTGGGACAGGAATTGACACTATTGTAATGCAATATTGCCAGGGATCATGTGTGCTAAGTATTTAAATCTATTGTTGAATCATGAATGTTTGTGAATTTGACTCCCCAATGGTATATGGAATTGATCTAAATTGTATGAATTTGTGAAACTCTGTGTCTGTATGTCTTTGCTTAGGGCTTGCCACCAAATTGCAAATAAAATGACTATCATAAGTTACGAAATAATGTTGTAATCATCTCATGCTCCATGTAGTTGATATTACTGGTGAAAGGCCAATTCATTTTTGTGGTATCCTATTATGTTGAGCTATTTGTGGGATTATTTGTGAATCATTAATGATTGTTTATGAGTTTGGTGCAGAGATCATAAACACATTATAGGGACCACCCTCCTAGGTCTTACAGAGCCCAAAGTGTAGGAGGCTATTATTAAAATCCTCATCAGTTGGTCCAAGTCCTTCAAGCTGCCCTTGATTGGAATTGGCAATTCTATAGGTAGATTAGAAGACCAACCTGGTTTACAGGAAAAAACACCAACATGATCGATTTCATATTATATGTGTTGAAGACTTTAGAATTTCAATTACATTAATTTATGGATATGTTGTATCTATAACACTACAAAACCATATGCTTTTTGCATTTACACTTGCATTTAGAAATACACATTTATATACATAGATATAGATTTCTTTAATGATATGTTGCATTTATTGTTCTAGGAGAGCATCCAAGAATTGCATTTACATTTACATTTAAAAATACATATACATACATATATGTATACATGTGTGTGTGTATGTATATCATTTATATTCGTTCAAACAACCCATTAGGTCTCCACATGGATAAAAATTCATAAAATCAGATCTCCCATACATGTTTTGTTGAAAACGCCCTATTCATGCATCCTACAATTACAACAATATCCATGGGGCCTCTTACACAAGCTACAGTAATCACAAAAAGTGTAAGAGCCCACTTTATATCATGTTTGACTACAAAACCCTAAAAATAGGTAACCAGATTATGATTTGTTGGTGAGTCAGATGGACAAAATCATTAGCACTAGCTCATTCTTGGAGTCTTTTGAAAGAGAAGCGAATCGTGGTAGTTAAGTACAAACCTTATAGTGTCAAGGTGAATGAGGTGATCAATTTTGATTGGTCAACTGATGAAGAGTACAAGGTAGTCCAATTGGCTGGTGACACGTGTGCTTTCTGGCCCGATGTTTGTTTGCTCCTCCTTTTTCTATAAGAAGGATTTCAAGGCCGAAGTACGGGTTAGCAAGTTAAATATTTTTGGTTGAGTCTAGATGAAGTTGCAGAGCAAATTGTAAAGTCTGATGGTTTTAGGAAAAATGCAATTTAGGTTTTGAATCATTCTATAGTAGGTTTTGAATTCATGGGGATTTGATATTTTATGACACTATTGACATTTGAATTGATATGATTAATTCAAACTCATGTCTCTCCATTGTACAAGCATATCTAAATTTTGAATAAAATGATCAAGGGTTGTTTCATTCATCTCACTATTGTGGTGTGTATGATTCTTGTTTTAGGTTTAATTCAAGGAATTAATTAAAATGCTTTCTTTTGAATGGGATTGTAGGTGGATATGTTATGTATGCTTTTCATTTTATTTTTGTCTTATCTTATACCATTTTACTTGGTGA
>VDFB02075321.1:253605079-253634377 GCA_007258455.2 Sequoia sempervirens | reverse complement strand
TCCATCCGTCTCACCTCACTTTCACCCGCAATAAACATCACTCATAATAAACAATCGTCATCCTCAACCTTTGGTAAAACAATTGGAAATAAGTCTAGCAGGTTAAAAGTGAAAACTCAAAACGTCAAAGTCTCAAGTTTAGGGCAATACGCAAACAAGTTAGTAAACTCTTTGTGTTGATAGCCTATCATCCAATCAGTCCCACATCAATCATCTGATAAAATCATGTGCTAGGATGTATCCTTCCTACAATGGGAATTATTTATTAGAAAGAACACTTTGGATAAATGAAATTATGTGCCGCCATCCACTAACATGTCCTAGGATGTATCCTTCCTACAATGGGCATCATCTTTTGGCAATAGTTTCGGTTCTTATTGTTAAAAAACACATTTCCTTTTGGTTAGCGGTATTGAAGAACATTAGCTTGTTTGTTTACTTTATCTTTTTCTTTTGACTTATCTCTTTGTGCTCATTCCAATAACCTCTTGATGATGTCCAAATGATGCAGAGCATCCAACAAAACTCCTCAACACCATCATTTCTTCAAGGGATTTCAATCCCAAACTAAATCAGGAGAAGATCAAATACTAAACTTCAAAATTCTTTACTCTTTCACCAAAAATCTTACACAATTCCACTTTTTTCTTCATCCTACAAATTTAGAAACTTCAAGGCAATACATTTCTCTTACCAATTACCAAATCTTCAGACATCTCTTATCTTACTATCATGACAGATACAAAGCAATTCTTACCACTGTCTCTCAGTTTACAATCAAACAATGAACTTGTTATTATGAAATCTTTGTTCAAGTCACTCAAACAATAATCCTTAATGTATCTCTATTTTCATTATTATGAAGGCAACCACTCATGTACCTCTGCATTACTAGACTTCTAAATCATCGAAAACATCATCTTAATGAAAACAAGCTAAATATAGATTTCCATATCACTGTTATGCCAGATTATCAGATTTTGCACATAATCCTTACCTAGCACATTGAATCCACAAGTCCAAGAAAATCACCATAATACCAAACTCTTCCTTCAATACCTTTCACAAACACTGGAATAACCTCAACAACATCATATACGTCAGTATTCAACATTCCCAAATAATGTTTCATCAGATTAACCTTAACTATGCAAATAAGCACCATTTTGTCAATCTGGACTCTTTACCCTAGATTGCGTAAATCTCACAATCCACATGCAACTTCCAAGCACCAATTACTGATTTGGACATCTCTTACTATTCACTTCAACAAAACAAAAGGCTTACAATGACTGTCTCAAAGAAAATCTTCAGTTTCTCAAACTGTGCACCTAAAAAGGCTACTAGAATAGGTCTGTTTTACAAAGGAGACCCTCTTTAGATTACTCTAAAACTCCAAAAAAATTTATATAGTCTTCAATCACACCATTAAACTCAGGATTTCATCAATTTTAAGAGTTGAAAGGTTTAGAAACACTCTATTCTATTGAACCCTTGATTATAGGGTAAAACACCAAAAACATGTGAGGGTTTCATGTATAACTCACTTACAAACCTCCATATCTCTGGCCATCAGTTGGAACATGTATTATTATGTCTGAAAAATCCTTTAGAATCATTTCCTAGTGCATTCACTTGATATTTCTTCAAAACCTTATTTGTAACCTCCATTCTTGACTGGGAAACTCAGGATTTTGCCCTGTAACAGCATCGCATCTTCATGTTCTTCACTCCCCTGCACTTATCAATTCACAAGTAACATTTACATAATTAAAAAGACTCTAAATTGTCCATCCCATCGACCAACTGACTTACATTGATGGGATGGAGGTATATTTTCCTAAGAGACTCAAAATCACAGTGAGGAGATCACTGCCTGGGTACAGGAAAAGTGGCTTTTTTGTTCCTTTTCTTCTTGAAACTAACTTCAAATCTCTTTGAAAATTAAAAAATAACTCCACCTAAATGAGATCCCACTAGAATTTATCCTAAACTATCAATAAAATTATAGAAACAATGGAAAAGTTGCTGCTAACACATAAAACAAGGAATTTTATTCAAAAGTTTGTTACAAGAATACAAAGATTGATGACTTCCACTCCTTGCAATGATTTTTATAACTTTTCCCCTCTTAGAAACTACCTTTTCTAACTTGTCATCGGTTGAAACTACCTTGTAACATCTTAATATTCTTGATTTATGCCATTTTAGTCAAGTTAACAATTTTGGACAATATCACAGTAATACAAGTTTTGTACTCTTTTCCTATTTGGACCTCCTAGTAACTTGTTTTATGACTTGAATACATTAAAATTAGCCATTACAAGGCCTTGACACTTCATTTTGAACTCAATAACAAAAATTAGACCAATTAACCTTTTGAAGGCATTTACAAGATCTAGGTTCTCCTGCACCACCAAACAAAATGATTTAGAGAGATAGGAATGGGGCATCGATCATAATATTTTTATCTGCTACACTTGTTGGATGTTCTTGTAATATAACTTGGTGAATACTTGCTTTATTAGGTATGTATGGAGGGTGCTTTAGATATCTTGTTGACCACATAGAAAGGCTTTCCTTTCTATGTTTTGGTCCAAGATATGTGAAATACTTAAAGTGCATCCTAGTAAGGTTTTCATATGTCAGGTGTGAACAAGGATACTCCTATCTGATTGTCGAGTCAAAGTCCATCGCACTAGATACCATGCCATCTTGGTTCTTAATACCTTGATGCAACGTATTTATGTGTGTTATAAAAAATAAGATAATTGGCCCTTTGAAAATCCCAACTCCATGGTAGGTATTCATTATCATCATCATCTCATGTCTTGTTAGGAATAACTTCTTTCTTTCACCCCTTCTCACTTTTCACGCTAACAAGGTACTATGACAGTTAATCATCATCATCATTAATCTTGCATCCACAAATCGTTAGCATATTGCATAGGAAACATGGATCATCTCATATGCATTACATCTCCATCATCATATAATATAGATTTGTTATTCTAAGCATCTCACAAATCATCACATTACATTCATTTTGCATAAACATTTTATAAATCATCCCATATTATTAGCATCTAGTGCATAATCAAACAAATCATAATAGGTATGTAAGAATTATAAACAATCCACCACATTATGTGCATACATATCATCCATAATCATTTAGAACATCTCATAAAAGCATTCATTAGGCCATCACATATACATCATAGGGTCATTTCTCACATATCATAAATCATCATGATCATACCATTTTGCATAACATATCATATATAACATTACATCACTTTATTATATAACATTGTCATAAGTGCATATCATACATGGAAAATCACATACATCCTATCATCCATCAATACATAATATAGATCCGTTAGTTGCATATCATGACTATTGCATTCACATCATCACCACCATCATAACAGAAAAGGGTATTGAAAAAGAAATCATCACATAACATAAATCATCACATGTGCAAAGCATACATAAAAAGGTATTGCAAGAGAAATACACCATCACAAACATACATATCATCATCCATAACACAAATCCATATCATATGTCATCATTCATTAAAGGCATAATATAGATCTATTAGTCACATAACCAACACATACATCATCATCAAAAATGCATCCATACATAGTATATCCATCACATACATCGTGGTACCATAACATCATTGTATCACATATATAAATAGAACCATCCAAAAATGCATAAAAAATAAACATGGTACATGACATATCACAACAACATCATCATCTCATATATATCATCAAAAGACTGTCATAGTACAAAATAATAATCAGGATCATTGTACATGTGTGTATGAGTAAAGGCCCAACGAGCTATCAAAAGTGAGCCCATATGGTGCAAAGGAATAACATCTAGATCAAGAAGGTAGTTTAACCCTCTCACCTGCTGCCCTAGCCTTTTTCACCATGACCCTCTGTCGATCTGTGGCTAGTCCACTGTGAAAAATTGGGAACGCGGGTTGCTCTCGGCATGACCTGATGATAATACATCATGTAATAGTCTGCCTCCTAAACGACATCCCTATATGCCTAGAGTGACACTGTGTTCTAGGAGGAGGAAGCCACCATGCTCTCCAGCTACTATCTGTGACTCATCTTTGTGGCCACCTATAGCTCTGCGGCCTACCTTTGTAAAATTGCTTGGTCCCTCTCATCCCGGGCCTGATCCCTCTCTACTGTCAAGGCCTGAACCTGGGCCTACAACTATAATATCAAACTGTCTCTTGGATCTGGCTAACTCGTTGGCTATACTGGTGGGGGCTGCACATGAGGCTGATCCTCACCCCCACCTCGCGGTGGTGTGGCAACCCGATCCTAATGCCCTTCCTACCCATGGTCCTGGTCCTACATATGGACATCTGCATGGGGCTGATCAACCTGATCCCTGACTGGCTGATCCTGTGCTAGTTGGTCCTATGCTAACTATCTTGCAGGAGGACCACCACCTCCTTGTCCTCGGCTTGCCCCCCTCCCCTTGGCTCTCTGTCAAGTAGAGGCCACACTTGGAACTGTCAGCCATAGGGATGGCCAAAACCAATCTTTGTAAGCTTGTGTAACTCCTGGATCTATAGCCCCCTGATCATACACCCATGGTCGAGCCACCAGTTTCCTAAAATAGTCCACTGCCTCAAAGATAGGAATGTATCACCCCCAAGCACTCTATGATATTGTGTGAGAAAAAATGGCCACATAGTCATCGTATGGCCTATCCTGAACCTCACCAAATTGGCATTGAACTCATCTTGGTAGGTACCTCTTGATCATAGTATGCTCCTACCCCTACATAAGCTAGTCCTAGAAAGAAAAGAACAACTACTATACATCATCAGCCCAACTGGGCCAACCAAGGTATGGGAATGATGTGAAAATTGTCATGTCATCAAGGACCCTCCTCCAATGAGGAATCCCGTGCTCACCTATGTGTGTGAATGACACACCACCCCTGTAATGCCACACTGCTCGATCATCGAGCCCAACTAGCACTGGAACAACTCGTGGCTGAAGAATGGAGATATTCTCCCATGCCCACACATGAAGGAGCGTGACACTTGCTTCAAGAGCTCTTCCATCCAAATATGCGTACTCATGTAAATCCCTATAGAGGGAGGCTAGAAGAACATGACCCCATGTAAAATGAATTGGCCTGTTGTGAACCATCCGCTCCCAGTAGAGCCCCCAGCCAAGATTGAAGTATTGACCTCGTCGATCTGGGGTGACAAGACCTGAGATAATGGTAATAATCACTAGTCAGAAGGGTGTCATGAGCATCCTGTGGTGCTCTAACTTGATCTAGCCCTCACAGTAAATAACGTCCTCTATATCTAGGACTACATGATAGGCATCTTGTCTGACATCCATATCAAATATCACTCATCACCCATGAATTGAAAATCTAAGGATGGGCCACACATCCTCCAAGGTGACAGTGGCCTCGCCAGTAGGAAGATGGAAAGAGGAGGTCTCACTGTGCCATCCTCGGTAAGCACTTACATCATCCCGAGATGGGTCCGTATAGGTGCTGCATAGGCGATATACCATAGCCCCATCTCTCGTAGCTGCTCTTGCTCCTTGTCGGTCAGATCTTGTAAGTAATCGAATATCTGCCACAATTTGTGCTCATGAGAATAAAGCTCCCTCGCCACCTCCTGCATCAGGAAAGCTCACTATGTTAAAATCATCAAGAAAATATTATCTCGAGCTAATCTTAGCATTCAAAAATCTAGCCCAACGTCATAACCTTTGAAGGTGTTGTAGTTTGAATTTTGTAAACTGTGATGTTGGCACCTTCAAAGTCCCAAACTACACCATGGCGGTGCACTTTTCCTAAGCAGTGCAGTTTTCCTGAAACCCTAATTCTAAAGTCCATCGTGGTGTCAAAGTTTGAAATCCAATGTTGCATTTCACATATGCGTCAGAGTTTGAAGTTTGTCCCCAAAATCCAAACTCTACCGCAATAGTCCATCATGCGATGGCAGTTTAGTTTGAACACTGAGTGGTGTTGTTTGAAACTTTGAGCAGCGCTATATAGCACCACGCCTAGAAAACTAAGTTTGAAAGCATTAAATGCATGCAAAAAAGCAAAAAATGAAGCTCAAGAAAGGAGGACTTACCGGTGCCTTAGTACCGAAAGGTCGCTGGTATGTTCAGACTCGGTCAGAAATGTGCATCAGGAGCTGTCATTGTGCCATTTCGTCAGGGTGTCAAAGCTCAAATTGCAAGGAATTCTAAAGGCTATGTGTGGAAATGAATTGAAAGTGGCCTCCTAAGGCCTATTTAAGCCTGTTTTTGACTCTTTTTGGCCATCCAAGAGAGGTCTAGGTCCCCCAAACCCATTTTCATCTATTCGAAGGTCATTTTACACAGTTTTTTGGTGTTTTACCTCATTTTTTGATTTCCTGGACCCTTTTTGGACCTATCAGCCACCTTGTCCTCTTTTTTCGCGAGATCACCCAAAGAATCAAAATTTTAGTCCGATCTCTTGAGGGGGCAATATGCTAGCATGTTTTCCCTCGTAGGGACATCAGTGTGGAAAATTTTGGAATTAAATTTTGTTTGGATTTTGATCGAGACAGTTCATTCTTTGAAACAACACAATGAGTGCACTGCTTCAAAGAGGGGCAAAATGTAGACATGGAAAATGTACTAATTAACACTGCACATCTGATCTTGACTACTAACACTGCTTCATCCTAAATCATCCCTCGGTCTAACCATTTAATTAGATACCCTTATGTGATTAAATTCATCAATCATCCTCTCTTAATAAAACAAATCACCTTATTTGATTAAGTCATTCCATTCTGTTAATTAAATCAATCAACCTGATCTAATTATCTCTATTTAATTAAATAATTCATTTTATTTGATTAAATCTCTAAAGTCATCCTATTAAATTAAATAAATTAATATTTATTTAATTTAATCTAACTTTCACCCTCTCTAGTTAAATAAATCAAAAATATTTATTTAACTATCTCTAAAACCTTTTCTTCTCATATTTGATTTAAATAAACCCATAAATCTAAATCAATATGTTACATCATTTTAATCCTCATTAAATTAATTAACCCTTAATTAATTTGATCCTAATCCATGTCTCATCCTCTAGCTTTTGCAACTTGCACATGAAAATAGATTTAACTCATTTATTAAATCTCTATTTTCTCTCAAAAGGCATAATACAGGAATATTCCTCAAATTTGAATTCAAAATCAAGTGGACTTTGTCCTTCCAACAAGGCATTTACTCCACCTAATAAGTCCTTTTTCCTTGAGCCAAGTGGCATTCAATGCATTTTCTTTCCCTCTTACATGTCATTTCAACAATTTCAAATTCCACCTAATTGCATTTATTGACACATTCTTCAAAAATTGCACATCCTTCATCCATTCACATGTTGACAAGTGACATCTTGCCATTGGTTGATTCTTAGTCCCACATTGCTCTCTTTTGGACATTCTTCCAACTTGACATTCTATAAATAAGAGGTCTTATTCCTCATTTGACCATCCACAATTTGAGCAAAGTTATTATACTCAAATCCATAACACTCTATCATCAATTTCATCCAAGCATAGTTAGGCTTTTTGCAGATTTTCAACATAGAGCTCCATTGAAGTCATCACCACGAGCATTCATCCTTCATCAATCATCTTCATCACATCATTGGAGCTGGGAAAAGGCCAATTTTCACATCAAATTGGCACCAATTCCCCCATGAGATCAAGAGTTTGCATTGCTTTCAATAGGACTTAGCTTACTTTCTTATTCTTTCATTTTATTCTTGTTTTCTTTCCTATTTGAAGCTTTGCTAATGGATTTCACGGGGAATCCTTGTTCTTACTTGAATATGATCTTCTAATGTGTTCCTTTATTGTGTTTTGCAGGTATTTGGATTGGGGTTCTACAAGATGATTCCTAGCTCCTCTCATGGCTTCTACAACTTCTCACCTCTCTTTTCTTCTCACTTCCTTGAAATTTTTAGTGCACTGACTTAGGAGACTCAGACTCACCACCCAAATTAATGGAAATTTATAAATATTTTGTAATTCTTTGAGAGATTTTGCAAACATAGAGAGAAATTGGAATAAACCAATAACAATTTACAAATTAATTCACACAAATATGTGAAGATGAGTAGAAACTTTGAATAACCAACTTTAGACTAACAGATGATGAGAAACTTTATAAATTCATTCTTAACATAACATAGAACTGTGAAACTTTATGACTCTGACTTTCAACGAACTAGAGATATAAACCAATATACTCCCCAACAAAGTCACCAATATTTTGGTTATTTTTAATTCCCAACTAGATCTCACATAACATATGGATTTTCCATTTCCAATGGTTAGTTATTATGAGGGATTGTCCAACAAATAGGTGAAAGTTAAAAGAACTTTTCCTCCACACCTTGGGCTTTGCAAAACTCGAGAGGGTGGTCCTTGAAAATGTACTTAAGCCTTCATATGCCAAATTATTTGATACATTGTTAAAAACAAATACGTTCTCACTTAAATAGCTTAATAAGTGTAAAAATTAAAAGATCTGGTAGAATCCCTTAAGTTTTCAACAATTTAAAACAAGAGAACATGGAACTTTATGTGAAACTTCTGAAAATAAACATAACTGAAATGAAATTTTGTAAATATTCTCTAACTGAGTGACCTTCGAGCTGCAACTTAGACACAAATTCAAGATCGGTGCCTTAACCTATGGTATGAAGTCAAAACTAATGCAATTGGAGTTACATAATAGTATTTCACCTAAGCATTATAGATCATCACAATAATGTGCTACACTATCATTCTCAGAATTCTTAACCAACTCTACTTATCAAATCCTTACATACATTCACACAAACTTACATCTCCATTAAAGCATTTAACTAGTTCTTTGATCTAGAGAATTAACCGAAACATACATCCAAAGGAAAGATAATAGAGATAAATTTGAGTGATCTTTGATCAATTTCATTCATTATCCATGAAAGATATATAATAGGAGAAAATTGGATTTAGAATTGTCCATTATATTCAAAAAATGATAGTACTATTATACAAATCTTCAAAATTACAAAAAATAAGACTAATAACCTAAAAGCAAGGCTCAGATCAATTCTCTGTGTTCAATTACAAAAATCTCCAAAAGATCAATGTAAATGGATTTGAATTCCCTTTTATAAGACAAGGGAGCAATAAGCCTCAAGCCAATTACAAATGTCACATTTTTATTTGGAATTTAATATTACATTTCAAAATGTGAGCATAACTACTTGTGGGTAGAATATTCCCAAGACAAATGCAATTGTATTTGCTTGTAACAATCTTTGTCCTTCCAAAAAGTGTATGATGTTGATAGTTGATGTCTTGGACACTTATTTCTTTATTCTTTATTGTTGAAGACTTGGGTATGGTGAGATGAAAATTAAAGACAAAACCTTAGTGTACAAAAAGACAAAACTCCTTTTGTTGAAGCTGTTGAAGTAGTTTGAAACATTGAGTGTACATATGAGACAAAAAATAACTCCACATCACCTAAAAAACACTACAAATCAGGTAATTGATTGTACTTATTTTCCCATGCATCATACTCTTCTTTTGATAGCCATATTAATTCCATGAATTAATCTAGTTTATTGGTGTATGAGCCATACCTCTTGACTACTTGATTTTCCTATTTGTCAATGTCCTCTAAGAATTTACTAGTGAACCACAATTTGTATATGCTACTCTTTAATAAATCAATATCAACTAAATTATTCTCACAAATGAGAAGGGCCTAAGTAGCAGCAACACTATCCATTTTGGATCTCCATTGTTCATATATTTTTACTCCCCCATTAATGTATAGAATATTTGGCAAAAGGCCAAGATCACTGTCATCAAATTCTTGAAGTAACTCCTTTATCTTCTTTTCCATTGGATCCACCATCCCTTGGAAATATGTAATCCCTTTCACCTTCTTATCTATTGGGATTATATTCTCTAGTTTATTTGGATCATGAGTTGATCCTTTGATCATGTGAGGAAGTGCACTTATTATTGGTACCCAAAATTGCATTAATGGGATATCTTCTGATCTATCCTTTTCAAACATCCCAATAGTAGTAAACATCAAAGAATAATTATTGTGTACACTATTCATCCTTTTTATTTCTTCCCCATTAAATGTTCCAATACAATGGTCATAATAAGTACATTATTTTCATACTTATCACCTTCATAAAATTTAAACAATTCATCATACACTTCCATCTACTGAATCAAATCCTTCATGTTGACCTTTCTTCTTGGTGGAGGGGGAGTAGAAATATTGGGAACCAATGGTTTATCTTCATCATACACAACCTTATCTATAGATTGAACTGGAAGAGGTGGTGGAGAAGAAGGGGATGAAGTAGTAGGTTGCATTGGTTGCATCTGAGGTTGTTGATTTTGCAACATTTCAACCATTATTTCTAACTCTACAAGACTTTTCCTGTCCTTATTATATTCAATCAATAAATCATTATATTTCTGAGTCTCATGATCATACTTTTTCTACAAATACTAAATAGTTACCTTACTAAACATAGAAACATTCACAACCAATGTGGCTACTTCAACTGCTGAGGTGTCAAAAACTCTTTTTATGATCAAACCTCCCCTCAGGTTGCCAGTTGGCTCTACAACTATTGGTTTATTAGTGTTTGGGGATAAAGCCCAAATAGAAAGAGTGTCCCATTTAGGACTAAAGGCTGATCTAGATAATGCACATAATGCCTCCTCATCAGTAGAAAAAAATTAAGAATCATGTTTTCTAACTGTGTCAAAAGAAATGGCAGAAGCTATGTCCCACTCAGGAAATAAAAGGATATCACTTTCCTTGACAAGCTTCCTGCATTCATTAGGAGTCATTTCTTTTTGCTCAGACTTCATTTTTGCAATCAATCTTTGTGATATCACTTCTCTTGGCTGCTCAATGAACTTAGCCATTTCTTCTTCCAACTTTCTCTAATATTCATTGATCTTTTTTTCCAAACAAACTCTTTGAATACATTTCTTTTGACAAATGTATCATCATCCATGAAATTCTTGCAGGCCTTATTTCTTACATCATTTGTATTATCTACCCCTATCAAGACTGCTTTTGTGACTCTATTATCATTATTAGATCAATCTTCCTTTGTGGAGATGGCATTTGTTTTTGAATATCATTTGAGGTTAAAATAACCTCCTCATCTAAACCCAAAGCTTAGTCCACAAGTCCCATTGTTTTAATTTTCCTCCTCTTTGGAGAGGACTCCCTAGGTTGTGAATCAATATCAATCACATTCTATGGGGGAGACAAGGGTGCTTGTGGCATAGGGGAAGATTCTCTTGACTCCTCAGACTAAGTAGGAGTAGCCATTATTTGTTCTTTCAAAACTATCCCCTTAAGTCTTCTTGTGAAGACATATGTTCTTTTGGGGGGTTGGTATGCTGGCCTCTCTTTTGACATAGGTCCTTTCCCTTATCTTGCTGCTGCTTTTATTCTTTGAGCTATCCAACTACTTTGATAAAATTCTACAATATTTCCTCAATTCTTAAAATTGGATCATCAATTTCTGCATAGTTTCCCTTGAAATTGGGGTCCCTTTTCCACTTTTTCTTCTCACGTTATTGAAGGAAATCCATTTTAATCTCCTATCCTCACTCTCCTTTAAGTAAAATCTATTTCTTATTACATCCTCTGCATAATCTAATCCATGCCAAAATTTTTATCTATTAGTTCTTAATCTTGCAACACTAATAAATCCTTCAAGATCAAAAGTTCTAGCCCTGCAAGGTTTCATCCTCAGAGTACACATGTCAAGAATTTTCTTCCATCCCTCCTTTCCCATAACAAAATAAGAAAAAACTATGACTGGAATGAAGAAGGAGCCTTTCTTATGATTTTCCAAATGCATATCTTTAGTCCATCCTAGCTACCACATTACTTCAAGGAAACCAATTTTGAATGGTACAAACTGTGGCAAAACATGTGGGTCCACATTGGTCCCATATACTCTTAGAATAATGCAATCAAAGTGCACAATCACATCAGCCCAATTGTGATCTATTCCTAAATTAGGCCTTCTCTCCTTTGGCCTCAAAAAATTGTGCAACTCTTGTGAAACCCTTGGTACATCTCCTCTTAAGTAGCTTTTTATCTTGGTAGAAAACAAGTTTGTGAAGATCCCAAAACTTGATTAAGAATAATGTTTGTCTAGGAAATGTGTCCATGGACAAGAAGGTTCTCACCACTTTTATCCTTCATTGTTATTTGTAGTCTCGGGCCCAAATCCTTATATAAATAAGCTAGAAATATGTGGCACAATAGAGAGTACTACCAAAACCTTACACCACCATCTCCTACCTTGATGGCCACTAATGCATTATGAATGGCATTTGATAGGTAAGAGGAAAAATCATACTCTTCATTTACCATAAAATTTTGAATATTTTCTACCATAACATGAGAGCAATAGGCATCTTTTGCAAAGGGTTAAACTCTAAAATATGGTAGAGAGTATAGTATATTTTGACAAAATAGCCTTCAAAACAATTAATTCATAAAGGCTCCTACTCTATAGAGGTGAGTTTGAACATGTTTCTTTTCTTTTCCTTTACCTAGAATCTTGGTAACAATATGTATAGGTACTCTTGTTTTTTTCATATTCCTTTTTAATGCTTCAAGATTAATAGGCTTATTAGCACTAGGGTTCAAATTGAAAATAATAATGATTGACTTCCTATCTAATTTCACCATTTCCACACCCAAATGTGTTCTCATGACTTTGATGTTCTCATTATATTTTGCAACAATTTATTTGATCATATCCACATCTAGATACACATTTGGGACTACAAGTTTCCCCAAATCAAAATCCCAACAATTGTAGCTTGGAATTGGGGTATTCCTTTTCCCATACCAGTGTTTGAAATAGTTCTCATCCAAAAACCTTCATCTTAGCATCTTTAATTCCATAATGTTTGTCCACTAAACCATTATCAACACTTGGGCCTTGCAATTTTAGTCAGCTAGTGACCCTTATCAACAATCTAGGAGGAGATATTTTTACAATACAATATGGAAAACTAGGGTTTCTAAGAAGCTACAGGGTTTATATACAATTGGGTATGAAACTAGGGCAAGGTAAGATTTCAAAAAATGAATATTTAACTTATGACAACCCTAGAATGTAATTTTCAACTTAACATTAACAATAGCATACAATTCTACAGGAAATTTAGTGAGTATGGAGCAAATTTCAACTTACAGGTGTTTGAATGGTGAAAACCCTTGTTTGTGATGCAGAGAGCTTGTTCTTCATAGAAATTGATCTCCAAATGATTTAGAATGCTTTAGTGAATTAGAAATGTGTGTTAATTTAATATTTTATGGAGAAAGACATTAAACTCAGACCCAATGGCATCTTTTCTACCATTTCTCTTTGCTCACATGAACTAGAATGACTCCATCTACTTGGATTCTTGATTTTTAATTTTGGTCATTTATCTTTAGCTAACTTGTTTAATTGCATGGCTCTGATGAGGTCAAACAATTTTGAAAAAAAAAGAATTTTTCCATATGGAAAAGCTAGTTACATGCCATCTTGGGCCCCACAACCTTTGGAAGCATTAAAGGAGCTGACATGTCAACTCCTTGCACCCCCACACTCATGCACTGGAGAATAGGTCAAAGGCCATCGAATGGTGGGGAGATCCACCATATCATGTCACATGTGCAATGTGTGCACTAGTTAACCTCCATATGCATTTCCCATATTAAGGAAACTTTTCTCATGTGTTTATTCTTCTGCAAAATGGGCGATCATAATTAAAATGTCTTCACTTTGCTTCGCCATAATTCCACCACATCTTAAGATACATGCCTTTTATTTTCCCCTTTGATGCCTTCCATAGTAAAATTCTTTGATTCGATTTAACCCTCCATCAGACGATTGAGATCATACCACTTGGCATCTTCCTACACCCTTGCAGTCAACCAAGGTCTTCATATTTAAACCCCCATAGAATTGTGGGGAATAGTCATGGTGGTACCACATGGAACCCTTAGAGCCCTTAGATCATGGGCTCACCACCGGCATTGTAGAAAACCTGCAAGGTCCATTGTACGAGTTGGACATGTGGTGTCTTCTTGTACCACCACAAATATATTTTAGTGAATATTTTATTTAGTGTAAGGTGACAGGGACCAATAAGGAATGAACACATGGTATGTGGGACCAAGTATCGCTTCAGTTAAGACTTTTTTAGTGTACACACTTCCAGTTATGAATAAATATTGGGCCATTCATTAGGTAGATAAAATACTTGATATATAAATTTAAATTAGACCTTAGGTCTCAAACTTTAGACTTTAAGGCAAAATATTTTTGGACCCCATGGGAAAATATTTAATAAATATTTTGAAAGGGGAAGTAACCGACAAGACTAGGACTTAGGGGATAGTAAACATATGATTTTAATGGCCCAAGTTGCAACTTAAAGAACTAGTAACTGCCTAGCACAAGTCAACGAGCAGATATAAAAAGTGACTAAGGCATTGCACTGATAAGGTTTGAAGAGGGTTTTCGCAATATGGTGAACCCTAAGCACATGAAATGATAAACCCTAGCCCACAAATAACCATCAAAATGATCAAAATTTTGAAATGTAATAACCAAAACCAATTTGTTTTTCATAAGTTCTATTTGTTTGATATGCCCCATGAGAGTATGGTTCATGAATAGTAACATAGAACATTAAAGGAATCATATATATTTTCCCACTTTAAAATTCTTTGAACTTGTGGGGAAGGAGAGGATGTTTGTATTAAGTGAAAAATCTCAAGGTTTTCCTTTGATAGCACTATAATTCCCAACCTAATAGTATGTTTCATTAATTACATGTTGAAAAAGAGCTATGGATAGAAATATGAAAAGAAAGAAAAGATAAAATATTTAAAATCAAAAGAAACGAGAACTTCAACTCTTTATGATATGCAAATATCTCTACTGGTGTTGGATGCCTGGTTGGAAGTAGAACTATGCTTGGGGGAATTATAGAGATAGATTTTTTGAGGCTATCAACACTTGATTAGCATCAAAAATCTATCAGGGAGGATTAAAAGGTTAAAGAAACCTATGTAGCTTAATGCAAACATTGTTGTTTTCTCACTTTTCCTAGGAAGGGAATGAACCACATTCACACACTTAAATTCCTTTGGAAAATTCTATTATTTTTTAGAATATATTGTTCTGTGGTTGTCTTGATAGAAAGTTAGATTTGTGAAAGCTAGAAGGTATGTTTGAATTTCCCTTTATTTCTCAAATTGTTTTGAATTTTGGTTGTTTTCTTTGGTTGCTAGTTGTTTGTTCTCACAACATGCCCCCTTTTTCTCTTAAAAAAATGTGGACCCCCTTTATTTTGCTTTTCTTTTATCTTGTCTTATACTTTGGTGCATTTCTACCCTCTCGTCAATTTTGAAATCAGTTGTCCAAATGGTCTAAATCTCACCATGGGTCTAGATAGAATATTGAAAATTAATCCTAGTTACCTTTTGGAGTTTTTAGAATTTCCTAATATTTTTTTAATTTATGGACTTACAGGTGCTCTCTCTCCAATTGACACAATTGTTTTGGTTCACTACAAATTCCCTTAAATATCCTATTTAAATAAGTATTTTCAAACTTTACTTACAATCACTTTGTTTCCATTGGTATATAAATAAGTATTTTCAAACTTTAAATTTATTATACTATGAACCCAATCTGTTTATAGATTGGATTTAATTCTTTGCAAGGATTCGATTCCTAAGTGAATTGAACCTTTTGAAAATTTTCTTGTTCACTTAGATTTTTTTGAAATATCTTATTCAATAATATTTAGCCATAATTGTGGGGATTCCAGTTGATATTGAACTTCGAATTTTTCTATTAGCATTTGATTGCTAGACTTGAAATGTTAATTTTAAATTTCACTATTTGTAGGAATCCATCTCCTAAATGAACTGTACTTTTCAAATATAAATTTTGAGTTCACTTGGACTCGCTCACATTCTAATTGAATCTTAATTAAATTTAATATATTTATGGGAATCCAAGTTCCAATTGAACTAAATAATATGAAGGTATTTTTCTAGTTCACTTCATTTTACTTGCAATCATACACCATTGACATCATCTTGATGATTTGTGCAAGGATTTCGTTACCAACTAATTGAACCAATATTGAACGTAATTTTTTAGTTCACTTGGATGTTACTGCATCTACACAATATGATGTCATCATCTATTCAATGACACCAGTATCAAGAATTTCCATCTAAACCCAATACTTAACACTAATACAACCCAATCACTTGAAATCTCCTGCATGTAGTAACAATTGGATTTTTTTGTAATTACAAAAAAATGCATCCTAATGGAACCAAAGTAAAATTGAACATAAAATGATTGTTTGAGTTCAAATTTTCAATACCCAAGTTTTGAAAAGTCAAATATAAATATTTTTTGAAATATTGTGCATCATTTGAACTTGAATAATTTGAATGACTAAAAAGCAACTGTCCAATGTTTATTTTAACACTTGTAAAGATAACTCCTGCCACTTATAATTAATGCTTACCTATCCCATACCTATGTTAAATGAACTTAGATTTTTTGAATTTAGAAACTTTATAGGTCATTTATAATATGATTTTCATCAGAAAAGAAATTCAAGAAGAAAAAATGATTTGGAGAATGAATAGGAGATCAAAGAGTAAGCATGGAAGAAAAATATGATAGTGTTGTAGAGATCCATAGAAGGAATGATAAAAATGAGTGTTTTTTTTTTCAAGTGAGAATAATCCCTTCCATTTTATCCATCATAATCCAAAAAGTTGAATAAAAAAATGGTTGTTACAAACAACAAATCTCTACGTGAAAATTGAAGTGTAGATACAAGTCAAAATTTTACAAAGTTTATATGACTTTCTAGCTCCTACAAGGTGCAATAGAAAGAAGGAAACCTAGAATTAAATAGCAAGCCAAATTTCTATAAGTGCAGTAGCAAGGGGAAATCCCATAATAGTAAAAAATGAACATGAAATACTGCTTCGATCCAAATGGATAGAAACTTTCTGCAGTCCATAGAGGATGATTTCATGGGAGTGTCATGTTGAATTATTATGAATAAATGTTCATTAGAAATAGTTCATGCTATTGTTAGGTTCTTCTGTTCACCAAAAATTATCTACATGTGTTGATAGCCACAAAATACCTACAATCATCCACATGTATGAGAAACTTCCATAAAATGTTTCTACAAATGTTCAAATGCACATAGAATCTATGTAAAACAAAGAAAAATATGTGGGGTGAAAATGAGTTGATGGATAGTGGACCTATTTACCTTATTTCATTCAAAATGTGTGTTATAAATTGAAAATGAATAGTAATCAAATTTGATTGAAACAACAATCAAAAGGAAGATCTAGAAAGGGGAAAACAATGTGTACCTGTCACCAAAAGTCACCTTTTGAAGCTCACTGAGGACTCATTTTCCCTATGGGGAATGGGTCCTGGCTAGGGTTTCTAGAAAATAATTTCTAGGTTCTCTTCTACTTAGTCTACACTCCTAGATTCCAAGTGTTCACTACTGAATAGTCGAAAATAAAATCTATAGAAGAGTTTTTGTGATCTGACAACTTTTTCATGCAACTTTGACAACTTTTCAACTTTCTTAATTTTTCTCTTCACATGATCTTGAACCTAAAATATTATTTGAAACCTTGGAGTAAAAATCTTCAAACTAGCATGAAGTGGTCTCAATGAATGTAGATTTTGATCATGAAACTTGATGTGAAACAATGCCTTTGATATGCTTGAATTGATCTTGAACACTACATCAACATATTAGCTCAAACAACATGCATGATGAAAGAAATATTTGACATGATGAATGAATCTTGATTGATGCAATAATCTTCTTCAAATATGCCCTTGAAATTCCTTGAAATTGATCTTAAATGCTCTTGATTTCATAAAATTTCTACTAGGATGTGTCGTAGAAAATTGGAACCTCTTGAGAAAAGAGAAAATTTCATGCATAATTGGATCCACTTTTGAGTCCCTTCACATCATTCACCCTTCAAAACAACATTTATAGGCCCCTTAGACCCATTAATTTTGATGTAGAGGCTCGTTTTACTTGAGAAATCACATAAAACTTGACAAACAACATTTAATTATATCATACCCCGAAAACCCACCTTTAAATAGTAGTAGTGGGACCCATTCACCACCTTGGGTGAATGAGTCCCCTCTGGTGGGACCCATTTGTCGAGGGTGGCGAATGAGTCCCCTTTGAGGGAAAATTCAAATTTAAGTGGGAATTTAATCAATTTAACTTTAATTTTTGGTGAATATCAGCCTCTTAGGTCTAATTAATGGGAAAATAAGGTGTTGTTGCTTATAAATACTCATTTCAAGTAATTTAACACTTATTTTTATCATCTTTTCTTATCTTTTATCATTACTCAAGAGAAATTCATAAAGTAAAGTCTTCCACAACAAGTTGAAGTTTTAGGGCAGCAAACTAGGGTTTTGTAGGTCTTGAAGCTCACTTCTCTTGTCAAGATCCAACATTGCAAAGGATTGATGATGGATGCCTATAGTGAATCATGAAGAAATCTAGGGTGAATAAGTGCAACTAACCACCAAATCACACCTAAGGACTTGGTTTCCTATTGATTCCATCTTCCATTTTCAATCTATCTTCAGATTAAGGTTTGCATCTTGTTTGTTTATCATTTGCATGTCATTTCATTCCTATTTTTCATGTGTTTTAAGGTTTCTAGGGTTGAGATCTTACATCATATAGATCATTCTTGCGTGTCTTATTCTAGAGCAATAAGATAGGATATTTGTCACATCTCAACTTTTCCTAGTCTTTAACACATTTAAGGCTAGGGTTGATGCAAATTTTTCTCCATCCAAGGTTTAATTACCCAACTAGGGGTTTGACTAAGGAAAGCCCCCCATTAGAAAAATAATTTTGAGTTATTTTGTAGGAATTTTCTGAGATCCGAAGTCAGGTTTCCATCAGAAATAACTGTGTAGGTGTCAAGGTGCAGGTAAAACTTTGAAATTGTAGAAATCTAAAAGTGGACTGATTCATCATGCATGGAGAATGAGTCCCTCCTAAGGTGCAGATTTGAGTTAGATGCAGATCCAGGTCCTCGACTGTCAAAAACCAAATTTTGTGCAGAAAAGTCTTGATCTGGGATTGATTCACCCAAGGTGGTAAATGAGTCCCAGTCATCCTAAAGTCAAGTTTCATCTTTTTTCAGTCTATTTTCTAGTCTTCTCCAGTTTTCTAGGTGCACTCACTCTGAGAAACAACCTTCTGTTTAGTTTAATTTGCACTTTTATTCATTCTGTAAAACATTTTTGCAGACAATACTATGTTTTCAAACATAGCATAGATCTTAGTTTTGCATTCATAATCTATTTTTAGATCATTCAATTGCATTTAGTTTAATTCATTTAGCTTAGACAACATCACATATAACATAATTTGAATGAACTAGTTAGCATTTTTGGACTCTCTCCTTTTAGGTGAAAAACCCTAGAAGAGTTAGAGAAGTCCTAAGAGAAAAAAATCTATGGTTCATTTTGGTGAACTTGATTTTTGAGCATAACATCATTCTGATTTACATTTCTATTTAAATCTTAGGAATTCATTACTTCATCTTGCATTGTTTTGCATCTTTAGGATTCTTAAACATTGCATTAGTGAAAGCATTATTTAGATCTCATTATTACATTGCATTTCATTCAATCATTTCAACATTCTACATTTGTATTCTATTTCTTCCTTGTACAGACTTAAAAATCTTCAGAAAACACAAAAAAATCAGAAAAATCTTAAAAAAATTCATCCCTTGGGACTCATTCTCCACCTAGGGAGAATCAGTCCCTCTGTAGTTCTGCATCAACATTTCCAGATTTTAGTTTCCTGCATTGCATCTTTCTATTTTCTGTCATTCTCTTTCTGTTATAGTTCAATTGCTTATGTTTTCATTAGCATAAATTTCATTTCTTTTCATGGCATTCATGAATAGTTTTAGATATTTGAAAATTTCCTTTTCCATTTTCATTCCTAGTTCTTTTAGATCAGATTCATCGATACATAAGGACGCAAAAAATGAAACATCAAACAATCCTTTTAAACACATGATTCAAATTAGAAACATCTCATCTAAGCCTCTTAGTAGTGATGATGTTGATAAGTTAGATGAAGTCCTTCAAGAATTTCTCTCCCTCATTTCATCCTCTAATGCTTGCAATGAGAAACAAAAACCCCTTAATGATAAAGTTTCCCTCAAATCTTTTGCTTGTGATGAATTTGATTTGTTAGATGAATCCCTCCAAGACTTCATCTCGCATAAGCCATCCACTAAGGTTTTTGGTGACCAACTCATGATACCGAACACTACAACCTCTAATACTTCTCTTGAACATCTTAAAATAGTTGATGACAATTTACCCCTCAAACCCTTTAGTCATGATGATTTGCATTTGCTAGATGAGTCTCTTCAACACTTCATCTCACCCAATTCATCCGCTTTGGTTTGTTTTGAGACTTCTAATATCAAGGAAATTAATGTAATTCAACCTAAGCTTATCCTTTACCCACCCTCACATCTACTTCACCCCTCTAATCAACCCCAATACACCCTCTACCCCCTAAAACTGATGTATCACAACAATCTAGTAATGATACTGTTTCTCATACATATAACACCCGAAACAACCTACAACCACCACAACCAACCCCACCCTCTTTACCTTTACCCAATCCACCTAGTACTCCTTGATATAGCCCACACACAAAGGAGTATGATCTTGTTGAACAATTAAAGAATACTCCTGCCAAAATTCCCTTTGGGATTTTCTTCAAAATTCACCAAATTATCACAACATTCTTCAAACCGCTCTAAAAAAAATCACAATTCCTCTTGGTACCACTCCGAATGATGTGGCAACTCTCATTCACAAAAATAATATTGACATTACCTTCCATCAACATGAGCTCCCTCCTTTGGAGTTGCATAAACAACATGATTCCTTTATGATAATTGCTCGATTAAATTGCACAGGTATCAAACACACTCTCATAGATAATGGTTCTACCCTTAATGTGTGTAGTGTGAGTCTCCTTGATCTATTAGATGTTGACATGTCACAAATAATACTTGATTCCATCTCTATTCAAGGATTTGATAATACAACAAAGCAACTACTTGGGATAATTACTTTTCCTATTACGGTTGGGGTGGCTACTTTGTAGACTCCTATCCACGTCATGCCTTATGATCTTTTGTATAATATTATTTTAGGTTGACCATGGATTCATCAAATGAATGCAGTGCCTTCAACCCTTCATCATATTATGAAATATGTCTATAAAAATCACATCTATGAAGTTGAAATAGACCCTGAGCCTAAAAGTTGCTTGCAGCTTGAAAAAGGGGTTACAAGTCCTTTGAAAAAATTAATTCCAACATCCAATATAGACCCTCTCCAAATTAAACTAAATGATAAGGAATCAATATCTAGATTATTTGGTGATGATTGGGGATCCTTAGAATTCACACCCTCGTTTATGGGCGAATACATATTCACGCAAAATAAAGATGCGAAACAAGAACAACCAACCATCATGTCCACTCAAAATTATGAACAATCTTCTAAAACATCTATCTCCTATAATTCAGATGAAAATGCAACATACACAACAATTTTTGATGAGATAGATTACCAATCCCTGCCTACTCTGCACGAAATGGAAAGACTTTATGGAAAAGGCTATAAATTTGTAAAACAATTAGGCTATACTAGAAAAGGGTGCGGAAAACATGAGCAAGGTATTCATGTCCCAGTTGAACCTAATACACAAGAAATGAAAACCGGATTGGGATATTATTTTTCTAAAATTACCAAAGCTACTCAACGACCATCCTTGACCATTAATGCTATAACATGTCACTCACAACACAAACTTACAATTAAACATCCTGATTTACTCAATATAACCTTACCACCTTCATTGATGTATGCTGATAGTGATGAGGCTTTGAAACAAGTGTTAAGTGTTTATGATACTCCATCCTCACGTACTTACATGAAAAAAATTACTCGTGACATGAATGTTACCGAGCAAGAAGCAAGTGATACCACTTAAGAACTCTCTGAATTTGAATGTCCTAAATCAAATGCACTCCCTTTAGGAGATACAATTGATGTTCCAATGGACATTAATGATAAATATGAAGTTATTAAGATTGGGAAGTGCCTTGGTGATGAGGAACAAGAAGATACTACCACTTTACTTCATGATTTTTCTAAAATTTTTGCTTGGAAATATTATGATATGCCTGGAATTGACCCAAAAATTGTGATGCATAACATTGTCCTTGCTACAAATGCTAAACCCATTTGTGAAAAGATCTAAAATATGCATCCTAACATAGCCTTGCGTGTTACAAAGGAACTCAAAAAACTTCTTGATGCAGGCTTTATTAAACCTATTGATTATTCTCCTTGGATCTCAAACATTGTTGCAGTTGTAAAACCCAATAATCGTATTCAGATGTGCACAAATTTTTGAGACTTGAATAAAGACTCTTTAAAAGATGATTTTTTTCTTCCTAATATAGACATGATCATGGATTGAACTACTGGACATGCTTTTTTTTCATTCATGGATGGATTTTCTGGTTATAATCAAATCCTTATTAACCCTCAAGATCAATATAAAAATGCCTTCACAATTGCTTAGGGAACATTTTGTTGGGTTGTGGTGCCCTTCGGTCTAAAGAATGCTAGTGCAACTTATCAACGTGCAATGACATTAATATTTCATGATTATATTCACAAAATTCTGGAAGTTTATGTTGATGATATCCTAGCTAAATTGTTAACACGACAAGATAATATAAATGTCCTTCATAAAATATTCGAACGAATACGACAATACAATATGCGATTGAATCCAAAAAAGTGTGTCTTTGGCGTAGATAGTGGTAAATTTTTTGGGTTTGTCATATCTCACAGAGGCATTAAGGTGGACACAAAGAAAATTGATGCAATTATTAACATGCTACCTCCTAGAAATATTTCTTAGTTGCGCATGTTACAAGGTCAAATTTGAGCTATCCATTGTTTTGTTGCATCTTTAGCCAATCACACATTAGCTTTCACGTATCTCCTTAAAAAGGGTATCCTTTTTGATTGGGATGAGGATTGTAAATATGCTTTTGAGAGTCTAAAGGAATATCTATCTACTCTACCTATTTTACAACCTACTGTGGCACATAGACTATTTATCTTGTACATCACCGCATCGGCCCATGCTCTTGCAACATTGTTGGCTCAACATGAAAATCATGGTAAAGAACACCCTATTTATTACATTGGCTGCACCTTAATTGATTATGAGACACGCTATTCACCAATTGAAAATAAATGTTTGGCTCTTGCATTTGCTACTAGTAAGTTGAAACATTATTTACTAACTGCTGAAATACAAGTCATCACAAAATTTGATCCTCTTAAATATCTTTTCAACAAAACCAACCTCTCTGGATGCTTAGCTAAGTGGGTGATGTTAATTGAGTTTGACCTTAAATTTGTTTCACAAAAAGAAATCAAAGGCCAAGCCTTAACCGATCACTTAGCTGACGCTCTTTCTCCTTTTTCTTTACCTACTCTTGATTCCTTTCCTGATGATCATGTCTTAATCACTGACATTACACCATGGGAGTTATTTTTCGATGGATCTAAGTTTCGAACAGTTTCTGGTGCTAGAGTGGTGCTAATTCCACCTGATGGAAAACTTATTCCCTTATCCGATCGATTAAATTTCCTATGCACAAATAATACAACTAAGTATGAGGCATTGATCAAAGGTTTGCAAGCTACTTTATCTCTAAATGCTAAACATATCAAGATCTTTAGCGATTCACAATTGGTCATCAAACAAATCACTGGTACATATCAAACTAAACATGACAAATGATTAAAATACAAGGATCTTATAATGAGGCTATTAAAAAAGTTTGACTCATTCACCATTGATAATATCCCACACAAAGATAATCAACATGTAGATGCAATGGTGAGTGCAACTTCTCTCATATCCCCACACGATCCTTCCATAGACTTCACTTTTTTATCCATCCCATCATGAAACCCTCAATCGATACTCTGTTAGAAGACATTTTGGTGATAACTCAAGATGCTTCGTGTGAATGGTACGATACAATATATAACTATTTGAAAGACTGTACCATTCCCAAACCTACCACAACATATACTCGAAAGCATTTATGTAAACTAGTGGCTAAATATGTGATCCTTGCAAATGCATTGTATAGAAGATATTTTAATGGTATCCTATTACGATGTCTTAGAGATTCTAAAATCCCTTTAGTGCTCAAATAGGATCATGCTAGTGCCTGTGGAGGTCATTTTGGAGGACGTTTGTTAGTGAAAAAACTTATTTGTATGGGTTGTTATTGGAGACATATGGAGAAGGATTGCTTCACCTACGTTAAACAATGTCACAAATGCCAAGAGCATAGCAATATCATCCACACTCCTGTTGCTGAGTTCCATGCCAATGTTCCTATTTGGTTGTTTTTAGTATAGGGGTTAGATCTTATTGGAAAAATTCCATCACCTTCTTCTATTGGACATATGTTTATCATAACTGCAACAAACTATTTCATGAAATGGGTGGAAGCTATTCTCCTCCATTCTACAACTGCTGAAGCAATTTGTCATCTCATCTTGGACCACATAATTCCTTGCTTTTGACTCCCTTCCACAATCATTTCAGACAATGGAACCCCATTTAAGAATAACAATGTTCAAAAATTTCTTGAAAAATTCAACATTCAACATCACTTCTATACACTGTATTATCCGCAACCCAATCGAGAAGCTAAAAATACTAATAAACTTCTCAAAAAAATCCTCAAGAAAACTATCACCAAGCATCATAAAGATTGAAATATGCAACTATCTTATGCACTTTGGGCTTATAGAACTAATGTTAGATCAGCCATAGGAAATACCCCTTATAACCTTGTTTATGGCATTGATGCGATTATGTCCTTGGAGTTAGAAATTCCTACTTTGCGAGTTGCTCTCTGAGATGTTTTTGACGATGACACTTATCAAGATCAACGATTACATCAATTCAAGATGCTCAATGAACAATGAATTAACACTCTCGATCATCTCCAAGCTCACATCAAACAATTACAATGCAAACACAACATTCATGTAATCCCTCACTCATTTTCTAAGGGAGATTTCGTTCTTATTGAAAATCAACGAAATGCTAGTGTTGACAATGAAGATAAAGATAAGTTCAGTCCTAATTGGTTGGGAACTTATATAGTTGATACCAATTATGGGTTTGGTGCTTATCTCTTAATGCAACTAGATGGAACACCCCTTAGGGAACCCATTAATGCCACACATTTGCATCGGTATTATCTCTAATCCCCTTTGAATAGTATGGTTGATATAGCAGTGTTGTTTAAAGTTATTTGATGTTATTCTAAATAACTTTCACATTGCTTCATTCTTAAAAACTAAATTTGTGTTTGTATTAAACACTAAATTAATTATTTAAGTTCATTTTATAATTGCTTTAGGCTTCATACTATTAACATTACTGTTGTGTTAAGTTAGATACTTATCAGTGTATTTAATTTAACATATTATTTTCTCATTATCAATGTTGTATCTATTCTAAAACTGCACTATGTTTTATACTAGATTGCATCAATCCTGTTAAATCATGTAGCCATTAATTAAATAATTTTACTATAAGTCATTTAGTTAATCACATAGCATTTAACATCCATATAAAGAAACACATCATCATAAAATCATATGCACATGTCTATATATATATCAAAGCTTTATATACATCTCAAAATCATATACAATGCCATAATGGTCTGAGAGCTAGACCCCTTAGGATCTGATACTTGTGATCCAGTCCCTAGACATCGTGAGATGGTCGTATGTGACTGTGATCGTGAAATGCCGAGTCTAAGTGCATACTGTAGACCCTATACTCGACCAATGGCTATAAGCCACTCATCTGCCATCTGATCCCTCTCTGCTTGTGTCTGTGCCAGCTCTACATGTAGTCTCTCTACCTCTGTTGAGGTTTGCATTGACTATAGTGCACTCTCAACTTGACGAAGTCACCTCCTCATGCTTTCTTACACTACCCATAATTTCATGAAAGTTCTGAGTGACTTTGGCTCTTCCTCCATAATCGGTGGGGGCATGTAGTTAGGGTCCATCTCCTCCTTGTCAATGGATGCAGGCACTATCTCTGTGGCAGCTTGACAATAGAACTCTCACTATTATCTCATCGTTCTTGCAAGATAGAAAATGTACATAATCAGTACCACATCATCATATGAAAATAAAGCATAAATCACTAAAGGACATGCGTAAAATCAAATATCATCACCTATGTCTCCAGATGCATGAGGGATGTCAATCTCCTCATCTCTAGGGGGGATGGAGGATGTGCTAGCCTCTCTCTAACTTTGAGTGCTGATGTCTACTGTAGCTAGTGCTCGTGATATGGTCTTGTAAGTATGTGAGGACCCTCCATGCTCATACCGATCCTTAATAGCTACCTCCTCATCCTCGCTTAGGGGTGGCTCCTCTCATATTAATCATCCTCTTCATAATCCTCCTCCTCCTCCTCCTCCTCCCCTCCATCCTGGTCCTCATAGTCAGGATCGGCCTTAGACTGGTACTCATCATCAATAACATCTATACAAATATCTACTGGCCTATACCATACCTCCTTTGCTCTCTCCTCTAGCTCATCACCCTCATCTACTGCTAACTCTGCATCCTATAGGAAAATCCATGGCAAATGCAAGAGCTAGTCATGCATATGACCACCACTCGTGCTCGTCTATGTTTCCAAAATCATCAACATCAGATGCTAGTGGCTGGTCATGATCTGAATCATCGAAATCAATCTCACGAACATGATCTATAACAACTGAATAGTATAACCTATCCTCCATAATAGAATGGTCATACAATGTAGTCATGCCTCCCTACTAGATATCTATCCATCTGCATCCTCTATAATTATTTGGTGGGATCTGGCCATTCTAAAGTGAGTAGATAAGGTCTCCATAGGGTCTCGTCCTCCTCCAGTCGGTTAAATCTCACCCTCCAAAAGTGTAAATCCCCATACTGCCATAGGCATCACAAAGGATAGCCGAATGCTCATGGATAGCCTACAACTATAGTACAAGGGTATCCAATAGGCCTGGTACATGTGATATGCTCAAGGCACCACACCTGTAGAAGCGTACAATGGACCATACTGTCAATCTCTTGAAACACAAATCGACCAAGATCATAATACAAGTGTGCTGGAATGTAGCAGGCCCAAGCATAGACTGTCCTCTACTCGTGCATCCCTCATATAAAGTGTACTAGTTCCCCATCCAAGTGTGCCACTCGTCCATCTAGATTGAGAATCAGTGCCACTATATGCATCATAATCCATCTAACCATAGGAGCTCATGAATACTACAACATAGGAAGCTCGATCCGCACTCTAACCCTCTCATCATGTATCAGACCACCTAGACAATACTGCATGTCTCTCTTCTTCTCCTGGAATGACTGATCCCCTCAAAAATATACCCACTCTCCCCAAATGGGAACTTAGAGAATCCGGTGTACATCCTCAAGAGTGATTGTCATTTCCCTAATGGGAAGATGAAAGGTACAAATATCTGCATCCCACCACTCACACAGTGCCATAAGCATGGCGTCATGGTATCTCATAGGTGGCATAAGATATGCCCAATAGATACCCACTGACTGTAAATGCTCTACCTCTACCGTTGATAGCGTTGGCACATGATCTCTCAAAAATGTGAGTTGTCTTCCCCCTAGCCACTATTGCAACCGGTGGGGACCTATCAAAATCATCACAACATGCTCTAAATTTCATCTAATATCTTCAATTTTCTCAATATTCATGAAGCAAGTGTGCTAAAGTCAATCTAGTGTGCTTTTCTAATGGCCCTAGACACTTTAGAACCCTTTTTGGACACTTTACAAACAAAAGGGGCACTCTACGAACAAATGGGACACTTTGCGAAAAAAAGGGGACACTTTGTAAAAAAATTTCCAAGAACCCTAAATTAACCTATCCATGCATAAAAATCATTAAATTATTATAAAATTACAAGGTGAAAGTTGTAGAATCGACTCACCTCATGATATAGCTCGCCGCATGCCACCTGCTCACAAAGATCATCTAGCTACGAAGGTGTGTAATCCTGTCTGCTCAACATGTTCTTCTCTCACACATCACTCTCAAGTTACACGAAGGTAAAATGAATAGTAAGTGACAAGTTACTTTCTTCTCCTTCTTTTAATTACTTTTCATCTCTTTTTACTTTTACACATTCACATATGGTTATCATCTTTTCAAGAACTCATAACATAGATATTATTCAAAACAACATAATGAGCGCTAGGGTAATATGCTTTTGACGTTGTTTGATGGGTTGAAATCATGATTCTATGCTCGAAATCATCAATCATCTATTGTTATGTGGCATGGTACTTGGAAATGCCAAATGATATGATTTTTCTTATTTGACGTGGCTAGATTGCTACCTTGATTCCACCTCTGTAAAGCAAGCAGAATCAAGGGGGGGCATACATCTACCCTCAAATTATATTCCTAAGAGTTAGATAAAACATTTTTTGGGCAATTAATGACTGTGTGTTGCAGGATGCAGTTTCTAATGCTGTGGTTGTGCAGATAACTACATTGGGGGCTTCGTTCTCTCATCTTTTGAATGAGTATCCTTTTATGTAATAAGGTGCATCGTTTAGAGTCCTTTAGCTTACATATGAACATAGAGTCATATGGGAGATAAAGTGGGGGCTAAATGTGTCATAGAAAATTGGACCCTCTTGAGAAAAGAGACAATTTCACGCATAATTGGACCTAATTTTGAGTCCCTTCACATCATTTACCCTTCAAAACAACATTTGTAGGCCCCTTAGACCTATTAATTTTGATGTAGAGGCCCATTTTACCTAAGAAATCACATAAGATGTGGAAAACAACATTTAATTATATCATACCCCAAAAATCCACCT
>VDFB02075321.1:253496889-253604979 GCA_007258455.2 Sequoia sempervirens | reverse complement strand
TAAATATAGTGCTGCAATTGAGCCAAAGGCCAAACCCAATGTGATACGGTATATCAATTTCAACAAACACTTTGATATAGAGAATCATTGTAGAGAGCAATTGGTTCTCTATGTTCCATTTATCATTAATGAGCATACACTCAAACAAAATTTTGACTCTTGGGAACATGCATACATGTACCATGGACAAACCATTCAAACAAACAGTGCAAAGTTCATCCATAGCACAAACTCCGCATGGGGTGACATTGACAAAGCTATTAATGATGTTCAGTCTCTTGAAGATGAAAAGCTCATTGACCTGCCAATGCAAACAAAGCTTTCCCATAATGAACTATATGACATTCAAATAGACCTTCCAAACATAGGTCATTCTAACCCAAAGACCACGTACTCCAATGGATTTGAAATTACAAAGCACCCACAGATTACAGATAACAATGAATACTACAAATTAAGACGAATGTTAAATAAAGAACAACAAGCAATTGTTAAGGATGTTCTCATAAAAAAGATGAGAAATCCACAAAAGCCATTGCCCTTGTTTTTGACTGGAGGAGCTGGAACAGGAAAGACTTTTACGGCAAAAGCCATCTACCAAGCTCTCATTCGCATGTATAGCAATTCTGTTGACAATAATCCAGACAAACCCAAGGGCTTATTAACTGCATATACAGGTAAAGCAGCATATAACATAGGGGGATTCACATTACATTCAACATTTCACATACCTTTTAATACATCAGAATTCCTGCCCCTGAACACTGAAGTACTTGACACTATGTCAAAGCACTATGATCAATTGTGCATACTTCTTATAGACGAGATATCATTAGTTGGCTCAACATTTTTACGGTATATTGATAGAAGACTACGAGACATAATGCAAATGCCTACAACATACTTTGGGAACCTTGACACCATATTTTGTGGTGACCTTTACCAGGCACAACCTATCCTTGACTCTGTGGTTTTCGAAAATAGGCCTACTCCAATTGAATTAATTCCTTATAGTTTCTGGAAAGACCACATAAAATGCTATTCATTAGTGACTACCATGAGACAAAAAGATGAAATATTTATTTCAATCCTTAATAGACTACGAGTAGGCATTCAGACAACTCATGACATAGACTATCAACAAAATTTTCTTTCGTCCTGTACCATTAGATCCATTGCTTCCGCACCTTTTCTATAGGAGAATAGACGTTGAAGCACATAACAACAAAATGCTATCAATCATTCCAGCCCAAATGATTGTGCTGGATGCGATAGATGAAGTTAACGAGGACCTTAATGCAATATGAGTGTACAGTCACACAACAACACTCCCATCACAAATATGCTTGAAACCAAACATTCTTGTTGAGCTTTATGCAGGCAATTACAATGTTCAAGATGGCCTTGTCAACGGTTCAGATGGAATTTTTAAAGCATATACATCACAAAACAATATTGATATTGTCTAGATTAAATTTAATGACCCATCAATTGGACATCAACAGTGCACAAAACTAGCACATTGCTATTCTACTATCATTGACAAAGACTAGGTGCCTATACAATGCATTGCTAGGCCAATGCAGAAAATAACAATAAACAAGAAAATTACAACTAGAAAACAATTCCCAGTACAAGTAGCATGTGCACGAACCATACATCGATCCCAAGGATTAACAATGGAGGCCTTGGCTTTTGATCCCATAGGCATTAGACAACATGGACTAACCTATATAGCTCTATCATGAACAAAATCAGTAGAATCATTATTCCTGTTACAACCTTTAACTTCAAAAAACTTCAAAGTTAAAGAAAAAATACAACTAGAAATGTCTCATCTTCAGACATGTGCACAATGGCAACTTGATAATCTAAGCACATGTTCAAAAAACAAATCACATATGCTCCTATGTACATTGAACACTCATAGCTTGAAAGCACATGCAGAAGACATTGTCAATGACTATAGCATAATGCAATCTGATATCTTGTGTCTCCAAGAAACACATATGCATCTGTTTGAGATAAATACCTTGCTACAAAATTTTGATAGCTCCTCTGTACATAACATCCATGGCATAGCAACTTTAACCAAGAAACATTTACTCTTGTCAAAAACAACACACCATGAAACCTCAAATATTGAAGCTATCACATTAACAATAATGCTATCTAACAATGAACTCAATGTTTGTAATATTTATGCAAGACCTGCAACTTCCATAGATGAAGTAATCGCAATCTTGCAAATAATTATTGGATCCACAAATTCAGAAAACATGTACATTTTAGGCAATTTTAATGTTGACATGTCTTCAGAGAGCAGAAAAAAAAAGTGCTTCACAGTTATATGCAACATAACAACATACAATTTGTCTTGAACCAACAACATAGCATGGGAAACTCAGTCATTGATCACATTTGGTCCAACACGACTACAAATATATGCTCTATCTATATATCAGAAGCATATTGGACTGATCACAATCCAATTTTCCTAAAATTGCATATTGCACAATAGACAAATTCAACTCTATAGAACTTATAGCCTTATATCAGTTATATGCATTGCAATGTCTTTTCCAATGCTATATCCATTATTTGCAGGAGATCTATGGATGAAACTAAAAGACAGTCAAAGCAAATGCAACCCACGCAAGAAGAATCAGCACAACGGTAAAGTGCTCATAGTATTATTCCTTCAAATTCTTTCGCCCAAATCACAAATATTCAAATACCATTGTTCCAATTCTTTGCAGGACACCAAAAGATGTATCAAAAAGACAAGCCAAACAGGTGCAAATTGCACAAGAAGAGTCAACACAACGGTAAAGTACTTTGTTCTACAATGTACCTCCATTTGTCCAACTTGCTAATATAAAATTAGCATTCAATTGACATTATCCTTGTTCCTTGTAGGACAAGAGTCAAGAAACCTAGGATTGTTTCAATCGAACAGCTAAATGCAAGAAGAGCTGGAGACACCTTCCAAGGTGATGTCCTTGTTGTCTACAGAGCAACATTGGACAAGGCTAACAAAACACGGGAAATGCTACGTGCTGATCTGACATATCACAAAGCAGAAATGACAATCACGTTAAATGTTAGTGGAAATCTTGTTTACCAACATGAGCCTAAAATAGTCCCGAGCTCAGCTATTTCAATCTCATATTTCCAAGTTGCACCTAGAACAGATTATGACAGAGGTGACTGTGATTGCATTCTGATTTTAACAGACATTAGCACCACTGAAAACATCCCCCACCTCTGTCAGGAGTACAAATTCATCCCAAGTACGACTATCAGCCAATTGCTTACAACTGTTAATGAGTACCCAGCTGGCACAATAGCTGTGCTGGTAGTCGGTGCCAGGAAAATGGGTACCCAATTTGCAATTGACATCAAAGATGGCCACACTGACATAGACAGGGCACAGGTATTTCAGCCTACATAACTTTTACCTCTTCTTTCAGTTTCAAGCTTTTAATGTTCTACAGTGGCCTCTATAACAATTTCCGTAACAAAATCTAATCCTCTCATTGAATTGCAGTTGCTATTATGGTCAACATATGAGCAACAATACTTTGCACTCGAAGACCAGTTGCATACAAATAAAACACCTGCAATGCTTTTCAAGAATGTTGTGAGAAAAATAGACCAAAAGAACACATTTCATACATGTCGATCAACATTCATTTGTACCTTGAATGACAAAAGGAGCTTGGAAAAGCTCAACAGCCTACTACACTCAACTTTCAAGGTAACAACATTCTTTTTAAATAAATCTAGTGCATCCAAACTTGTTTTTTTGTCTCCTCTAACAGTTTTGAACCATATTCTATAGGTTTCTGGTACTCTAAAAGCAGCAAATGCATTTTCCAATCCATTTCATGCATGTTGTCCAAAATGCAAATTCAAATTTACTGCTTATGGCACACTCCAAGAGAAAACTGCTCACTGTAAATAGTGCAACCAGCAAGTCAATTATACATTTTGTTTACAACTTAAAACTACCATAACAACTTATGACAATCAAACAATTCAGTCTTCAATTGACCAGGCCACCATGCACCGTCTATTGCCCACACTGCAAAGGCTCAGCTATGAAGACTATATCAAGGACAAGTCAGCAGTGATATTCATCCTATGGGACTTTAGTGCTGAAGGACATTTTAGCCTTGACCAAAACAATGCCATTGTTGAAGCCATTTGCATTGACAAATAGACAGAAAACATCACCAGAAGGTAATAAAGTCATTCATATGTACACTTTCTTTGTTTTGAACGAGTACCTCAAATCACTATCCATACAAACTATGTTTCTAATACATAGCATTTTGTTGCCTTTACAGGAAACTAGGAATAGAGGAGCACATATTTACATTGTTCAGACTTTTACTTTTTTGCCTTTCCATGCTCCAAGAAACTAGGAATAGAGGAGCACAGATTTACATTGTTCAGACTTTTACCTTTTTGCCTTTCCATGCTCCAAGACATTTCACTGGGTCTCACATGTTAAAGACAATTTTGGTTTTAAAATACTCTATTGCTATTATACATTTAGACACTTCTATAGGTTACTATGTTAAAGTCTTTTAGAATATGGACATCTGAAACTCTAATTTTGTTTTTGCACCTACCAAGACAATGGTTCTCTATGTACATTTGACATATATGTTCAATAATTATTATCCCTCGATGCATAATGCCATTCAAACTATATAGTTTAAATGTTCCATTTTGCATTCTGTCCTTCCTAGCTTCTCCAATATTTGCTTTGTGATTCTTACGTTTCCAAGAATTTATGGTGACCAGGTAGAAGTAGTTATGATTACAGACTGTAGACCCATTAACAAGTTACTTGAGACAATAAATGGTTATTTTCGTTTAGCTTTTATCATTTTTATGCTATTGCTGTAACCAAGTCTTGCGCCTGCTTTTATGCATTGTCCTTTATAGTCGCTTTTCCATCATGCATTCTAATGTATGGCGTACACTCCTGTATACACAAATCCATATGTTGCTTACGCTGCATATATGCATATTTACATGTATATATGCCTCTATGTCCATGTGCACATATGCACATATTCATGCGTCCATGTATTCATTTAAGCTTCTACGTATTCTTGTATGCAACTACGTATACATGCGTCCATAGACTTATGGATCTGCCACTCTAGCCTTGTACCAATTTATTATGTTATATGGATATTGCATATAGTAATACTAATTAGTTGTTTCACTGTACATAGCAGTTGTATTCATGAATGCCAGATCAAGCTTATATGTGTCAGGATACATATATACTCACACTAAAAACTACTGAGTTATGATCTCTATTGTCCCACTTTCGTAGACACGTTACTATTGCAATCAACTGTGTTAAGCATTCGTGTCCAAAGAAATTAGATACAGGAATGGCAATATGTTACACAACCTTGTCTTATGGCTTTATAGCAGTTTTTTCATTGCATTTCAAGAAAACCAGAAACTAGAATTTTATTCATATTATTTCATCTATGGCATTTACAGCTTTTCCAATAATTATTACAAGCATAGAGTTCAGTGTTGAATAGTTCTATTGTTCATGTGATTCCTCCAACATTGTTCATGCCAAATTCTATATGTTTCCATATTTTGCATATGTTCCTAGGAGGACATTAACTATAACAGGTCACAAAATTCCTTTTTCCTGTATGCTTTCATCATAGCAAGAAAGCTCAAAGCAATTGCAAAATCTAGGTTTTCATAGCACAGGCTTACAGAACACAAAAACAACACACACAAAGTAATAGAAATGCATAGCAAGTAACTTAACTCTATATTAAATGACCAAAGTACCCTGTCCATGCATGTTCACCAAGCCACTCCAGCACGCTCACCTCCAGCCAGAGGTAATTTAATGCATTTAATTTTCATTCATGCATTACGCTTACATTTTCCTGATATTTTAATGCATTTAATCTGTATTCATGGATTATGTGCCTCTAGCCAACAACTTTCAAACTATGCCTTTGCTTAAATTTATTTAATCAATTTATGCATTCGCATTTTCCCGATTTCAAAAATTATTTATAAAGCTACTCAGTCAAATAGGAAAATAGATATATGCTATTTTTGCAATATATAAAATAGCTCTTCACATGCAAACTGTACAAAAAAATAAGCAATATGTTCAACAGCAAAATGTGATTGGCCAATGCTACCGGTTAAAAGCATTCTGGGCAAAATGCATAGGCAAATTAAAAATACGTTCACATAAAAGAGCTTTTCATTCTGAATCCATATGCATACTTTGATTCAAACTAGTGGCTGAAGGTACATAATCCACTGATGCAAGCTCAATGCATTGAATGGCATTTGACTAAAAGGAACACTGTTTGCATTGCTAGTTACTCCTTGAATATATAACAAGGTTCAAGGGAAAAACTGTCATTACCACACATGTTAACATAATTTTCGTTCCAAACTTCTCTTTATGAGACCACTTTGCAGTAATCATGCATTGCGTACGTCTACCTGCCACCTTGATAAACTATGCCTTTGCTTAATTTTAATTAATCAATTTTTGTGCTCGCAGTTTCCTGATATTTTAATGCATTTAATCTGCATTCATGCATTACGTACCTCTAGCCGCCAACTTTTAAACTATGCCTTTGCTTAAATTTATTTAATCAATTTATGCATTCGCATTTTCCCGAATTTGTAAAAACAAAAATGATTTACAAAGCTACTCGGATGAATAGAAAAATAGATAAATGCTAATTTTCCAATATATAAAATAGCTCTCCAAATTCAAACTATACAAAAAAATATACATAATTACATGTACACATATATACATGTAATCCTGTATACATGAATGCATACAGAGACTATGTTTCATGGGATTATTAGAGAGTACACTTGCTTTCAATATCGTTCCATACTTTGCATGTGTGCCTATGAGGACAATAATTACAGTATCTAAAACCAGCAACCAGTTACCTAAGGCAATAAATACTTTCTTCCCTCAGTTTTCTCTTGCTTTGGAGGTTTAAAGCACACAGTGAGATTGGCAATGTGACCAAAAAAAATTGTGCCTCACTTGCTCATTCGTTTCAAAGCTCTCTTTATAGCACAGTTGTGCATTGCCTCCAAGAGTCAGATGAATCTTTGGTATTTCAAGAAAAGATTCAATTGGATAACACTAAAAATGATCTAAATTATGATTTTATAATCAAAGTATCCAAATGCATCGCAGCAATCCGAAACCCAGCTTCCATTTAACATGTACAATGAAAATAAATAGAACGAAAAATGCATTTGCTTCAAAGTTTTAAAAGCTATTTCAACAGATTGTCTAGCCATTGTCCAAAATATGGTTTTCTATCAGCATAGTCCTTGAACCTTCTTTAGGTTTGACTGCTAGTTTGTTAATTCATTCTCATTGAAAAGTCAAATTGTGAAATGTTCCCAAGGATAATTATACTTATTTAGCTCTTTTAATTGTTATATATTCAAAGACTAATTAGCAATCCAAACAGTCTCTACTTTAGTCACATGCAATTCAATGCACTAATTTTGTATCAATAAATTGTGTACTTTCAGCCACTAGTTTTAATCAAAGTATGCATATGGATTAGAATCAAACTCTCAAAATAAATGCACATATAAATGTGTCTTTTTCTTCATTTCATAATGTATCTATGTATCCATAAGTGCATTCATGCATATATCGGTTTGTGCATATATCTTGTCATCTCTTTATGCATCTGTCTATATATGTATGACTGTATCTATGGGTACATGTATACCTCAATTTATGTATATATGCACCTATGAATTGCATAGACACATCCATGTATATATGCATTTATCAATAACTTGCATGGATACATGTATATATGCATCTATGGACTCATGCACACATGTATATATGACATCTCATTGGTTCCAAAGCTCTCTCTATAGGACAGCTGTGCATTGCCTCCAAGACTCAGATGAATCCTTCGTATTTCAAGAAAAGATTCAAATGCATAACACTTAAAATAATCTAAACTATGATTTTATAATCAAAGTATACAAATACATTGTAACAATGCAAAACCTGACTTTCATTTAAAATGTACAGTTTCTATCCTCATAGTCATTCAAGTTTCTTTAGGTCTGACTGCTGCTTTGTTAATTGACTTTGATTGAAAGGTCAAAATGTGGAATGTCCCCAACGATACTTATACTTATCTCTTTTAATTGTTATATATTCAAAGACTGCTTAGCAATTCAAACAGTCTCCCCTTTGGTCAGATGCCATTCAATGCATTAATTTTGTCTGAATGAACTATGTACCTTCAGCCACTAGTTTTAATCAAACTATGCATATATAAATGTGTCTTTTTTCTCCATTTCTTTATGTATCTATGTATCCATAGATGCAGCCATGCATATATCGATTCATGCATATCTTGCCATATCTCTACATGCATTTGTCTATATATGTATGACTGTATCTATGGGTGCATGTATACATTGATTTATGCATATATGAACCTATGAATTGCATACACACATACATCTATATATGTATCTATCAATATTTTGCATGGATACATGTATATATGCATGTATGGACTCATGCATCCATGTATCTGTCTTTGTCTTTAGCCAAATGGCCCCTAATGGCCAAAGTATCCTAGTAACCCATGGCCATCAAGCAATTCCAGTGCCTTCCCCACCAGTTACATGGCATTTAATGCACTTGCTTCAATTATTTTGACCCCTCCATGTGTTCGCATTTTCCTGATATTTCAATGCATTTAATTTGCAGTCATGGATTATGTATCTCTACTCGCTAGTCTTCTAGACTCTGCCTTTGCTTAAATTTATTTAATCAAACTATGCAATCGCATTTCACTAATTTTCAATAACAGCAATAGTTTTTAAAGCTAATATGATAAATAGAAATAGCTAAATGCTAATTTCCCAATGTTGATTTATCAAAATAGTACTAGTTTTCCAATATAACAAAATTAAAAGTTATATGTTGACATACATTCATGCATATTCTCCATACATGCATATATGCATATATGCCTTCATCCATATTTGCATATACATATGAATACATCCTTCCATGTAAAATATGCATTTGCACCTATATCCAAATATGCATACATCCATGTATACATGTGTTCATATCTCCATCTCTCCACGTAGTTCTGTTTTCTATGTATACATGTGTTTGTTGATGCATCCATGCATATATCTGTGAATTGCTCTTCATATTTCTGTCTCCATGTATTTAATGTTCTCCACTGCATCAGCATTTACATGTTCTCTTTTTTATGATCTTCCATATTTATTTTTTCCATAGTATATGCATAAGAACTTCCACTTTGTCTTCTATTGTCGCATTTCAAGGAAGCTCAAGGATCTCAGTACCTTGTTCAGTATGAGGGAGAGTGAGAAATGCAACATGGGTCTTTTTTCTATGTTTATATTGACGGACTCAGCCCTATGATGATTTTTAAAAGCATAACCAATACCAAACTAGACATTCTTCCACCCCTTGTTGCAAGAAATAATCACTTCATACCCTATTGATTCCATTCATTTCCATTTCCACCCTTGCATGTCCTTTTTTCTCAAATCAAATACATTTTCAAATCTAGTTATTTGCTTGTCTTCAATCATACCAATGTGTTGCGTTCCTTTTTTCACAAAATCCAGCTCTCTCATTGAAATTTTCATTTCTTGAATTTAATTGTAAGCATATAACTTCCAAACGATAAATTCATACCATTTACATTCCCATTCATCCTCATATCCACCATCCCATATCCTTGCCTCCCATCTCAAATACTTTTCATAACTTATTCATACACCCTATTTGCATCTCACCCTTCTCTCAATTCACTCCCTTTCTTCCACTTCCATAACTCATTCTTCTTTTTTGCACTCACATTTCTTTATCTATCTACACCTCAAATATACCCTCATCCATCACAACAAAATTCACACCATACCAAACAATGAAAAAGATGAAGAAAATATCAAGGTTATGCAAATAAACACTGAGGGCTTTAAAAATAACACTCATAACATACACTGTATTCAAGAGTTATTTTCATAATGTCTTTTCTAAACCTTGTTTATTACAGATCCCTAAAAGCACGTATAACAGTTTCTTGAACCCTATTATGTGTAATCAGATTTAACAAATATTTACATGTTTCCATGTATTCATATGCATCATTAGGCATTCTTTATACAATTGTTCTAAAAAACAATATTGTATATGTTTCAAATGCAAATTGTTCCTAAAATTTATTGCTTTATGCACACGTGCATTTAAAAATTGTTCTTTGTGTGCCGAATTACATGGACACAACTATACATCCATCCATGCATAAATGCTACTTGAGCATCACTATGCTTTCACAAATTTGTATTTTTACTTGATTTTAGTGTTTTCCATTCAAATTTCTCGTTCACACGTCATGTGTGCCTTTCACTCTTCTTTGCATTGTTGCACATAGATACATGTATACATGCATCCATGTATAGAAAGATGCCTCAAGCATTGCAACAAATGTTTAAGTTTTTTTGCACTCAACACTTCAAACAAAATAATAATACACTTTTTGCTTCTTGGATATGATCATAAAGGAAATTTGTTACTGCAAATGTAAACATGCACCCATGTAATGTATCCTGGTAACCCATGGCCATCATATATTCATGCATATTGTCTATACATGCATATATGCATATATGCCTTCATCCATATTTGCATATGCATATGAATACATCCTTCCATGTAACATATGCATTTGCACCTATATCCAAATATGCATACATCCATGTATACATGTGTTCATATCTCCATCTCTCCATGTAATTATGTTTTCTATGTGTGCATGTCTCTAATGATGCATCCATGCATATATATCTCAATAGCTATACATATTTTTCTCTCCATGTATTTAATGTTCTCCACTGCACTAGCATTTACATGTTATCTTTTTTATGATCTTCCATATTTATTTTTTCCATAGTATATGCATAAGAACTTCCACTTTGTCTTCTATTGTTGCATTTCGAGGAAGCTCAAGGACCTCAGTACCTTGTTCAATATGAGGGAGAGTCAGAAATGCAACATGGGTCTTCTTTTTGTGTTTATATTGATGGACTCAGCCCTATGATGATTTTTAAAAGCATAACCAATACCAAACTATACATTCTTCCACCCCTTGTTACAAGAAATAATCACTTCATACCCTATTAATTCCATTCATTTCCATTTCCAGCCTTCCACGTCCTTTTCTCTCAAATCAAATACATTTCAAAATCTAGTTATTTGCTTGCCTTGCATCATACCAATGTGTTGCATTCCTTTTTTCACTAAATCCAGCTCTTTCATTGAACTTTTCATTTCTTGAATTTAATTGTAAGCATATAACTTGCAAATGATAAATTCATACCATCTACATTCCCATTGATTCTCATATCCACCATCCCATAACCTTGCTTCCCATGTCAAATACTTTTTATAACTTATTCATACACCCTATTTCCATCTCACCCTTCTCTCAACTCGCTCCCTTTCTTCCACTTCCATAACTCATTCTTCTTTTTCACACTCATATTTCTTTATCTCTCTACACCTCAAATATACCCTCATCCATCACAATAAAATTTACACCATACGAAACAATGAAAAAGATGAAGAAAATATCAAGATTATGCAATTAAACACTGAGGGCTTTGAAAATTGAAAAAAATATTAAGGTTATGCAATTACATGTACACATGTACACATAGATGGATGCATTCATGTTTGTCTTCATCCATACGTTTATGCATTTCTTCGATATATGTATTGCTAATAAATAGTTAATCTTCCTTGCTTTCTTTCATTTAATACTGTAAATGAAAATTGAGTCTCACTGTTAAAATACAATTGTATTCAAGAGTTATTTTCAAAATGTCTTTTCTAAATCCTATTTGCTTCAAATTCCTAAAAGCACATATGACCATTCCTCCAAGGCTATAATGTATATTCAGATTTCACAAATCTCTACATGTATCCATCCAACCAAATGCATTATTAAATATACTTTATACACTTGTTCCACAAACACTAATGTATTGTTGCTTTGTTTCAGTCAATAATGTTTTTCTAGTTCTTGTTTAAATTGCAAATTGTTTCTGACATTTCTAACTTTATGGACGCAGGCATATATAGATACTTCTTAGCATACCAAGTTAAATGGACACATCTACACATCTGTGCATGCATATGTCTTTACATGGGTCCATATTTTAATGTTTTCCTTTCATATATGCATTCATACTAACTAGTTTATTTCTCTTCTTTTCTTTTATTTAATACTACATATGCAATTTCAGTCTCATCACGCTTTCAGGCTTGCTCAGGTGCCAGGGATGCTTTTCACCTCTTCTGTGCATTCTGTGCACATTGGTAAATGTCTACATGTATCCATGTGTACTTAAATGCTTCAAGCATTGTTACAAACACTGTAACATTATTTTACTGTACATTGTTATAATAATTTAATGTTTAGATGCAATATACGAATTTTGATTTAACTCATCATGTTGTAATCCACTCATAACAAAAATGTGATATCTAAAATTGCAAATTTTCAAAATAAAAATAAAAAATACATTGGAGGAATAAATATGGTTTTCATGTATATGATTCAATTGAAGCTTAATAACGAGATAACCATTGTTATTGTGTTGCTTATGATCTTCGGACTTGGTTTTCAGCCTCTAGACTCTTTGTAATTGGGTCAACGCCCTTGTTTTGTTGCTTTATATGTCAAAAATGGGATAAGGTTATGATTCAATTGAAAATTAATGTATGATTATATGGTGATTTGAAGAACACATATGATTTTCACTTTATATTTTTTGCTAATATGCTCTTTATTTTAATTCAAATTGAGTTTAGTTGTGAAAATGGGGAAACTAAAAGCAAAATAAAACAAGTGTACAAAATAATAATATTTTACTATTGAAATAACTTATTTTATAAACTAGGTTTTGTAATTTTCTGTGTGAGGTGCTCAATTCTGTTGACTAAATCCTCACAAAATATTATCCATACCTAGATTATGTATATTAAGATGTGATCAAATTAATGATTATTTATCTATATTTTATTAGTGATTTTTATCAACACCAATATGTTAAATGAAAGAACAAACATGAAAATTTTAGTGGGGAGACTAGAAAACAAAGTTTTAGAACCAAACAACCATGTCCACTATGTTGCTAAGTGCGAATTTGATACACAAACCCAAAATTTTATATAGATTGTTTTTATATCATTATGTATGATTTGAGACATATGTATTATAATGAATGCATGTATTTTCCAACTTAGATTCGTGATATATTCATGCCTTAGTGAGCTAAAAAGTTATTTGCTTTTATGGTGGTTGGTAAGATAAGATAATGATGGGTAGTCTATCTTGAGCTTACACAACACTTGATTATTGTATTACTAGTAATAGGTTATATATTTTGGTTACCATGGGAGTTACTATATTTAATTAACAGTAGGAGAAGTTCAATTTCCTTTTTCTTTGATAGATAAATCCTAGCCTCATCTTCTCTACTCAATATTAACATATATAGTAGTTCACTATCTTCTTAATATTAGCTAGCTAGAGAATGGAAGATACTTTTATCACTATAGTCTTCTCACCTGGCACACCCATCCTTAGTGAACTACACTTGTTCATATGGATTGTTGTAATATTATATTATTTGATACCCCTTATGAACCAAAGTCATGATGCAATAATATGAATACATTCTATTACCTATTGAGAGTGATGGTGTGTTGTGAGATATAGTTTTCCTTCTTTCTTATGTGAGATTGTCAATACATTAGAACACTGCCTAATTGGGAGATAGATCTTTGGTTGCTTGGAACACATAGGGATTCATGTTATTATAGCTTTATAAATTATAGAGGTCAATGTCTATCTTGATTCTTTCTTATGTTGAGCTCTTTGTGTGCTATGATTGCAATATTCGTCTTTCCTTGGTTTATTGATATATGTGTTCTTTTATTTCTTGTGACTAATTTTATTCCACGTGTTTAAATAAGGGATTGTGCTAAGGTACTAGGAATACATGTAGTATGGGGTACTATTATTCTACCTTAAGAATGTGTTGATTAATCAAAACACATGGAATTAAAGGATATGTGCTTTGGTAGTATGAGATAGAAGTAGTAATAATTTACAAGTGTTGCAAATGGCCTTGAGTGCATAGTGTTAGTTGAGTTTAGTTTGGATGCAACACTATTATAACTTTAATAATATTATTTGTATGAGATTCATATCTTGTCTTTGATAATTAATGTTAAAATTAAAGATAGTTTTTTATTGCATTTTGAGACCTATGTTACAATGTGAAGAGATTCTACTTGTACTTTGACACTTAAACACAAGGGTGCTTTTGAACTCCTACATCCTTATCAAGGGAATTTGGTATCTATACATAATAGTAAAGTTTAGAGTAGTCTATAGTGTTGATACCTATGATCCAAATTACCATTACCAAATGAAGTGGCTTATTGTTGCAAAATATTAAAGTTCTGTGTGTAGGATTGCACCAACACTATTTTAAAGTACTTTAATATGGAATTTATCTAAAGCATGGTGTAGTTTTGGTATATTAAAAATAAGATATTACATAGACAGGATTTAAATCTTATTTATAATAAAATCAATAGCTTTGTATAATACTAATCTTTTTACTACATTACAAAAAACATTCATTAATCTTACAAAAAGTTTATACTCAAATGAGCTATCCCTATCAATCTTCCACCTAACACTATTGTTTCTATTAGCACCTGCATATTGTCATATGATAAACTAAAATAACTCAATTGTATTAAATAACTCAATTGTATTAATCAAAAGGTTTCCTAACAAGAAATAAAAATATAAAACATTGACCTAGTCATAAACACTTTATTTCTCCAGTTTTCTTTCATTTAATACTGTAAATGCAAATTGAGTCTCTTGCTTTAAGGCTTGTTAACATGCCAACTATGCTTCTCACTCCTATATGCATTATCCGCACATGGATGCATCTATGCATTAATGTCTCGTGCATTCTTACAAATCTTTCTGATTGTTTGCATTCAATAATTAATAGAAATTAATAATGCATTCTTGCTTCCTAATTAAGATCATAAAGAATCTACCTTCTCACAAATGTATACATATACACACAAGAAAACAAGATTTCATTGCTAAAAAAAACTCCACGTATACATGATACCCCTAAAAAAAAAAATCCCCTTGTATCCATCCACACATACTCTTTGTTCACATGTCCTTATGGACCATGTTTCTCATTAACCCTAAAAAATTCCATGCATTTGTGCGCTTCTAAAAATAACTTCTAACTTTTCTAGCTACTTTCAATACATTTATATTCCTATTTGCTATCTAGAAACTTTTCCTATCTCTAAGCTACATGACTATTCCCTGTTGGGAGGAACTTGACGCTTGCGTCACTTGTTTAATTAATGATTTAGAATAAACTAAAATTGTATGTGGTTGGATAAGATCAGATTTTAGATATCTACACAATTAAACTACAACTACCCTTTGATATTCAAAACAAAACCCTTCCAAATGGTATGATCAGATTTTTTTCCAGGACTGGATTCAAAACAAAACCCTTCCAAATGGTATGATAATTCACTCTTGGATAACGAAGCTGAGATTCACTGAAAATGTTGTCTTACAGAATGCGCTTGCCAACATGTATGTCACATGCGGAAGTGCTGTGGATGCTCGCAAAGTGTTTGACAAAATGCTTCAACGAAATGTGTTTTCATGGACCGTCATGATTGCAGCTTATGTGAGGCATGGATTTGCTGAAGATGCGCTGGCTCTGTTTCAGCAAATGGCAGCAACAGGTGTCCAACCCAACCAGTTTACCTTTGCCACCATTGTTTCAGCTTGTGCAGGCTTGGCATCGGTAAAACAGGGAACAGAGATTCATAAAAAGGTAATTATTAGTGGATTTTCAGATGACGTGGTTGTGGGAAATGCACTTATACATATGTATGCGAAATTGGGAAATTGTTACAAGGCTCGACAAATATTTGATGGAATGTCTCAACTGGATTTAGTTTCCTGGAATTCCATTATTGCGGCATATGCAGGGGTTGGACTTATGGGTAAGGCACTGAAACTGTTTGAGGAAATGCCTCAACGGGATGTTGTGTCATGGAATACCATGATTGCAGGTTATGGGCAACTCGGGCTTATAGAGGAGGCTCTGGAACTGTTTGACAGGATGCCTTGGCGAGACGTCGTCTCCTGGACAGCCTTGATTGCAGGGTATGCCAGGAATGGGCTTGTGGTCGATGCCTTGAAACTCTTCAGGAAGATGCCTCAGAGAAATGTTGTGTCGTGGAATGCAATTATTGCAGGATTTGCAGAGAGTGGACATGATGAGGAATCCCTGAAACTTTTTCAGCAAATGCAATTAGCAGGTATGAGGATAGACTCTACAAGTTTTGCCTGTATTCTCCCAGCTTGTGCCAATTTGGCAGCTACGAGACAGGGTTTGGAGATTCATGGAAAAATAATCAGGACTAGATCTCAGTTTAATCTCACACTAGGGAATGCTCTGATAGACATGTATGCAAAATGTGGAAGCATAGGGAGGGCATACAAAATATTTGACAAAATGCATCAGCTAGATGATGTATCCTGGACATCAATGATTTCGGGTTATGCACAAAATGGGTTTGTTGACGAGGCCTTGAAACTCTTCAAAGAGATGCCTCAACCAAGTTTGGTTTCATGGAATGCACTGATTGCAGGAGTTACACACAATGGACATCCTAGAAAGTCACTAGAGCTATTTCAGGAAATGCAGTTGTCAGGTGTGAGGCCAGATGCCAAAACCTTAGCCAGTATTCTTCAAGTGTGTGCCTGCTTGGCAACTGTAGAACATGGATTGGAAATCCATGGAATAGTAATTAGAAGTGGGTTGCAGTCTGATGTTTTTGTCATGACTGCTCTTATAGACATGTATGCACAATGTGGAAACATAGTTAAGGGAAGCAAAGTATTTTACCAAATGCATGAACGTGATTTATTCACCTGGAATATCATGATTTCAGGATATATACAGAATGATCTTCCTGATGAAGCCCTGGAACTGTTCAAGGAACTGCCTCAACGAAACACTGTGTCGTGGAATACAATAATCGGAGGGCTTACAAAGAATGGTTGCCATGATGAGGCCCTGAAGCTATTCCAACAAATGCAATTGGCAGGCGAGTGGCCGGATTCAAAGACATTTGCCAGTATTCTCTCAACATGTGCAAGCCTAGCAGGTTTAGAAAAGGGTATGGAAATCCATGCAAAAGTAGTCAGATGTGGATTTCAGTTTGATCTTCTTGTTGCAAATTCTGTCATTCATATGTATGCAAAGGGTGGGAACATAGACAAGGCTCAAGAAACATTTCATAAAATGTATGACCGAGATATCGTTTCATGGAATACAATGATTGCAGGGTATGCCATGCATGGCTGTGGCAAAGAAGCCATCAAACTGTTCGAACAAATGAAATCTTCTGGCATACACCCGAACCAGGTCACTTTAGTTAGTGTTTTGTCTGCATGCAGTTATGCAGGTCTAGTGGATGAAGCCTATCAATACTTCAACTACATTGAGGAACATAACATTAAACCTGCAACAGAACACTATATATGCATGGTTGACCTTCTGGGTCGTATTGGGCGTTTGAATGAAGCACAAGATTTCATCAATAACATGCCAATAAAACCTGACTCTGTAGTTTGGAGTTGTTTTCTTAGTGCCTGTAGATTACATAATAATATTGAGCTAGGAGAATGCATAGCAGAACACCTTTTTGAGTTGGACCTTAAAGATGCTGCACCTTATGTGCTTCTCTCAAACATTTATGCTGCAGCAGGCAGGTGGGATGATATTGAAAAAGTACGCAACATGATGAAAGATAGAGGAATTAAAAAGAAACCTGGATCTAGTTGGATTGAGGTCAACAAAAAAGTGCATGTTTTTATACAAGACAAATCACATTCACAAACACAACTACAAAGCTACAAAGTTAAAAATATTGTGTTGTAGGATTATCATGGTACAGACCTACCATGAAAGCTGTTTTCATACAAGGTTGTGCCGAACTATTTACAGAACAAAAATGTGAAAGTTTTTAGACAGAATGACAAGAATCTAGTAGTTATGTTTGGGCCATGAAAAACATCTCCTAAAACAACCATCGAGGTTGCCAAGAACCTTCGACTGTGGCATGGTTTTTATTGCTGCTAAATTTCAGTAAGGTTTATATCTAAGTTATTGCAAAAGTTGTAGTAAATGATATATGAGAATAACCTCCTCCAAATCCTAGAGGAGCCAGAGCTGGTAACTAAAATAAAAGTAAGTTTTCCATTCTAGGAGAAATATTCATCATCAAAGTAAGTTTTCCATTCTAGGAGAAATATCCACCATATTTCAAGATGATGAAGATCAAAACCAAGAATGGATGATAGAAAATCAACGTAATGATAAAACAATACAAGTTCAAGAAATTCACAGTAAAACACAAGGTTAAAGATAACAGCTTTTTGATTGTGTAAATATTTTTAATTTTTTTGCATCAACGTTTCAGATCACACTCTGTGATCTTTGAGCTCCCTAATTCATCCTAATAATGGATCACAGAGTGTGATCCGAAACATTGATGCAAAACACAAGGTGCTAAGATTTTCAATGAGAAACAAGTTCATACAACACTTGATCTTCCAATTTCTAGGGAGTTCTAGATTTGCCTAATGTCATGGTTAATGTGCATCATGCTCCTTTATTTTTTATTGGGTAAATTGATTTTGAAGGGAACAAAAACTTATACAATAGAAAGTACAACTCAAAAAATACATAGCAATCTCCAAGGGGATGAAAACATAGTTATAGCTAAGCTACCAAATGAGAATCAATACAATAAATAACAATTTTCTAAGTACAAAGTAGGAACCTAGGGAACCAAGCTAAACAATGTCAACCCAACCCTATTCAATCTCACACCCTTCACTTTGATGTACGATTGAGGAATATTTGGGAAGAATTTTCTTATACCTTCATTTAATCTCACACTATGCTCCTTTGTTGCCAATTAATTCAATTGTTAAGCCCAAAACACTCTTTCTACTCCTCATAAATGTCAAAATATTAAAGTTTAGGAACCTCTTCTTTTGTACGATAAACTTGAACATGTTCTTGAAACCCCTATCATGTAATTTTATAAACAGAAAAATGTTTCTATTTTTCATCCAAAAGATAACTTGAGATTGAAGTCTTTCAAAGAAAATCTAAAAAAATATCCTTCAACTTGGGCTTTGGGTTCTAAACAAATTCAAAATAAAAAATAGGGGAGACAAGAAGCACTCAAATGAAGTCATAAGATAGATCATGATAGATCAAAATGTACGAGAGAACACCTAATAGCTTCCAATTTTCTCAATCTAGTGGATTCATCCCTCCATCACCCATTTCAATCATGATTATTTGCTAGAATGTAATAGGGTTCAACAACATACCTAGAGAGAAATATTGTTAGAAGACTAATTAAAGATCCTACCCCTTTTATGTTGCTAATTCAAAAATTTAAGCTTCATAAAGTTTCTACAAAAAGAAATGGTTGTAGTTGTAGATGCCTATTTTTTTCCTGGTAACCTTGCCCAAAATTAACTAAATAATTAAAGTATTTAGTTAATCTAACTTCACCTAATGTAATCCCACCTAATTAAATAATGTTATTATTTAATTAGGTAATTTCTCTCTCACACATAATTAAATAATTTTATTGTTTAATTATCCTATTTTCTACTTCACAAGGCTAAAATAATTGTATAATTTTAGTATTTAACTACAAGATATATTTTCCCCACCAAAATCCAAGAATAAAGGAGCCCCTAAATGCACTTGTCCCCCACATTCCTATGGTTGTAAAAACTTTTTTATTTTTAATCAATACAATCATATCTTTTCATTTTTAAACAAACTCCATCATGACCCTTCATCCTCTCAATAATAGGAAAGTCTTATCATTCATTCTCCACCATTGATCTTCTCATCACATGTCGACTCCATTTTCCCTCCCAAAAATCTATAAATAGACACACCATCCTATTTATTTCATCCATCCACTTTATGCTAACAATATGTTGTCAAAATAGGTATTTTTGATACAAAAAGCATCCACATCCAAAATCACTTGGATCAAATCAAAATTAGAAATGGATTTTCATGGTAAATTTACTATGTTTCATATTTTTATCCGAAGTCCATTTTCATGCTCTATATGAGGCTTATTGTAGTTTAGGATAGGAAGCTTTTGTCTTGTATTTATTTCCTACTTTTGAATTCTAAACTATTGATCACATTTTAGCAACTCTCCTAGGGATACTATCCCTTGTCTAACTTTCTTTTTCTTTTTCTTGTGTTGTGTAGTAGTTTTTTCTAACTTATCTCTTGTAGGTTCTTACTCATTTTGAGTGGTTTCAACGTTGATTTTTTCAAGGAGCTTATAGGGGTGAAACAAATGTCACAATTGCTTCCAAACCAGCTAAGAGACAAATTTTGACATATAACCTAATTTATTTTCTTACAAGAAGAATTTTACATTTTTGAAAGGGTTTTAAAATTTTATTGTACAAAAATATGTATGGTTGTACAAAATCCACATAGTCATACAATCTATACCATACATATGGTATTGTACATCAGCGGTAAGTGAAGAAAGTGTATACATGATAGATTGTCATTGGAGGGAGATACACATAGTGCCACTCAATATATACATAGAACTTTTTACACAGGTTTTCGTCATATATGATGAGCCTAGACATTAGTTAGTTTTCTTATGTTTTTATGCAAGTCCATAGAAATTACCAAGACATTTACCCTATGCATATTCCTACATTATGTTATCTTTTATACTTATTATGCAACCTTGAACCTACTTTAAAGTATATGGAACTATGATTATGATGTGAGGGTTAATGCATAATTTATGTGTGGATATGTATGAAATGTGATTGATATATATGTTTATCTATGGTTGTTAGTATTGTGTGCATGTTTTGCGAACTAACTCTTGTAGGTAAAGGAGGTGGATTGTAGCTTGCAACAACTGTGAGGTGGAAGGTCAGCAACCAAAAGAGTTCCTAAACAACAAAACAAGGGAGGCTTCATAATAAATGGAATGCAACAACTACAACATGGAGGCACTTAATGAAGATAGTTGTGCATCATTATGATGTCCAATAAAGACACTAGAGGAGAAGAACCCTGTTACAATTGGGATTCTAACATAACTGATTTGAACATCAACGTGCCAATTTTGATGCAACCTAGTCACAATCCTATTTCGACTCTTCTTCCTTTTTAGTTGTAGTTTAGATTATTGCTCGTCATTATCACACTCTGATATCTAGGGAGTGGTGATTAATGGTTTCAATTTAGAGTCAGGTTTCAATAAACTCCCTCATGCCTATATGTATAGCTCGACGGTTGAGGTTAGGGTTAGTTAGTTGGTTTCTGTTCTAGAGAAAATATAGTTGCTAGATACTTTTTCAGTTATTTTTTATTCCTTATATAAACAATGTGTATTGTTCAATCATGGTTTCAATGAATAAGATATCTCAGTAGAATCTTATATGATCTTTTGAATTGTGCAATGAATGGTTTGAGTTATCATGATTGTGTTGATCTAAGAAGTTAGATTTGGTTTAGATTAGTGAAGACAGCCACTTGAGCAAGGTCCACTCAAGGTAACTGTCCTTCACTCCATTTTCTATTATTTCATTTCTATTTTAGTAAGTTACTTCATAAATGCAAGTTGTGTTAAATAGATTCTTTATGATATAGTCATTAATGGATTCATGAGTAATTCTTGTTTCTCAATGATATTGTAATTGTTGATGTGTTGTACTCTAGAGTGTAGTATAGGTTTATTTATCAGTTCAGTTAATTCCCAACATTTATTTCTTGACAATAATTAGTTATAGTCTTATACTGTAGGTACCCATAGCAATAGGGTCAGCTTTATTTTCTTTATTGTTTTGTAGTTTTATGATTTTTCAACAAGTGTAGCATCTGTAATAGGATGAAGTGGGAAATCTTAAGTCTTTGAAAGCACATACAATGCCAATACCATCACAATATTACTAGCCTTGGTCGATAATTCAATGAAGGTCTATCTAAAGGTTTAAGTGGACTATTCAACTAGGATTTCCCCTTTGAATTGTGTGATTGCCACCAAGTTTACTAGACACTAGTAGGGACTACATTTTTGGCGTCATTTTTGAGGATGGTGCTACTTTCAAAGATTAGTTCTTTTTATTTCCGAGCTTTCCTAGTTTAGCATTTGCTTTCAGTATTAGGATAATCAGGTTTAATCTCTTCAATTACCAGAGCAATTCACTAACATTGTGTAGGACCCGTTGCTATACAAAGTCATATCTATTGTATGTAGAGGCAGATAGACACTTTGGGAAGATTTCTCCCTTCCAACTAACAAGCTAGAGAAAGTATTGGTGACTACATTTATCAGAGTGAGGGTACTACTGAAGAAGAATCTTTCATTTCACCAACATCTACCACAAACATAGAGGGGGCCTTCCAAACAATGGTTGATGCAATAGTGGGTGATCCACTAGAACATGTGACTTTTCAATTGCCAATTGCCAACCAAGAGAGGGCTTCTATATTGAAGAATATACCTTCTTCAACATTATCAATCTTCTATGGTTTGGTAACTGAAGATCCAGACAAATTCTTGTTTGATTTTGATGTCCTATGTAGGATTTATGACTACACAACTGATGCTCATATACTCAAACTATCTCCTGCAACTTTGAAGGATGCTGCCATGAGATGGTTTATGGGACTGGGCAAAGGTGTTGTTCTAGATTGGAACACCATGAAAATAAAATTCTTGGAGAAATACCAAGACTATTCCAAAGGATTTGATAGGAGAAGAGATGATTGTATCAACAGGATTACACCTGTATGCGAAGCAAAAATGCCTTGCGATCCTATGAAACATGGAAATACTTTCAGGTTGTGGGTACCCTATGTTGAAAGTAGACCTCTGGATTATAAGACAGTTTCCTTTATGATCTAATGATTGATGGTAATTTTGATGGAAAAGGGAAGAAGGATTGAATTGAATGCATAAACTGAAATTTAAACTGTAGTGATGCACCTAATGATAACTACTATGCAAGCTATTTCACATCTAATACTCTCAAAAATCTATTAACACGGTTCAATTTTAGCACATTAATCACATAAATATTTCACAAAAAGGCTTGTTTAATCTTTCTTTATGAAAGAAAACTGAGTTTCACAACCTAAGAGAAGACATAAACTTAACACAATGTATGACCTATGAAGAAATTGCTTTTGTGTGCATGCATCCAAGAAATGAGATAGAAATTTAAAGGTTTCAAATTTAAAACACATTAAATTTGCATCAAATCATTTAGAAGAAACAAAACACCAAAAAGTGAAGGGGTAAAGACTAAATTCAAATGAATATTCTGAAGGAACTTTTGCAAATAAAAATACTAAGTAACCTATAAAGTTGTATAAAATACTATGAAAAATATGAGTTACAAAATCAATCTCTTCTTTGTGGACATGCAAAGGAAAAATTATCAAGAACTGAGAAAAGACTAAGTCCTTTTCTCAATATATACAAAAGATAGAAGAGAATGAGACCAAAAAGAGATCTCAAGCTAACTTAAGTCTAAATATGTGAACTCCAAAGCTATCCACAAGAAAAATCAAAACTGCCTAAAAAAGGTGCCCACCAATGCTGTAAAGTGAGTTTAAACAACTCAAAACTTTGTCTCATACTGTGTGTAACTAAAGTGGAACTCAAAATGGCTCCAATGTGCATGGAGGTGGCCCTGAAAGTGAAAATATCCTCCCCACGTGCAAAGATGAAAACCCTAAAAAAGAAGAGTCAAAACCAATGTAAACTGCACTCTAAATGTTGCAAACTCCTCTTAACATGCATGGTCAAAACAACTCCAAAACTAATGTAGAACTAAGGTTATGTTTCAGGAATCTCCATAATTTGCATGATCTAACCCTCAGTTCACTTCAGTTATTACTTTTGCATGATTTTTTTGGAAAGGTAATTGTTTAATTTAAATATTAAAGATAATCAATTGATGATTATTTTAATATTTAATATGTGAAATTTTTCCTCTTCATACATTACATGTTAAATATTAAGGTAATATTATCCTTAATAATTAATTACAATTGTTATTTTTTGTCAATTATCATGCAATACCTCCACTTAGAATATGCAAGGTATTTTATGAGCTTAACACTCCATCAAAAGAAACTTCACAAGCCACCTTTACATATTAGGTTGATTGACTTAATAACTCAAGACCACAACATAATAATAATGTGAAATGATTTTATTAAAAACGTAAGTCAAAATTGCTCATGATCCGAATTAGGGCTTTTGGGTAAAAGCCATCAAACCCTAAAAACCTCCATTCTTCACTTCATATTTTGCATTTGGTCTTGACTATTGTGTTGCCATTGGAGTAGGGTTTGATCTTGAAACTCCACCATTTCTTTCAGCTTTTTGGATTTTTTAATGAAGATATCTATAGAAACAAGCATGGTAAGCCCCTTCCTTTCACAAATTTGAGCACTCTTGTCCATTTTTTAAGCATTCTATTGGGTTTCCAATCTGCCACTGTGCATATTTTTGACATCTTTTCCCTTATCTTTTCCATCCTCTGTTGATATTTCCATTGCTTGGCCACCATGGGCACCTTGGTCTGAGCCTTTGGGACACACTTGTACCAGGGTTTTGAGAGTATCCTTCTATACAAATGATGGGTAAGTTCATATGCCTTTGAATCTGGACATTTCCCTTTTAAATAAACTCATTTAAAAAGAAAATAATGGAAATCTTTTGCTTTCTGTGGGAGAAATAAATGAATCTTTGTATATTTTTTTATATGGAGGTTGCGGATGTACCATTGTATTCTACTTTTTTTTTAGCACTCTCTCTTGTTGTATGAGCTTGAATAGAGCTCCCTCCTTGGCATGGCATGGTCAGTTTCCCTTCAAATCCATGGCTTCTATTATGCTGCAAGCCACAACTATATCATTGTATTTTATTATGGGTACTATAACAATTTTTGGGGTTTCATTTCCCAGTGGCATAAGCTTGGCCTCTAACACTGTGATTTCTTCTCCTCACTATAAAATACAAGGGTTTCTTCCATGATTGTCTCCATTACCTCATAATTCATTGCCATTACATTATCTTGAATTGTACAGGTTGAGTCTCCATTAAGCATTGCTACTTTATCTTGATATTGCTTTGATAGAAAAATAAGATTCCTGATTGTAGAATCTGTATTTTCCTGCTACTACAATGATACAACTTTATCTCCTGTAGTGTATTGCAAAACCTTCTCTGTTCTAATAGGGGCTCTGTGATTTCTCTATGATTTGTTCATTCTGGGTGCTTTTTAACTTTACAGATACATCATTTATTCTTGAGAACACTAAAAGAACAACCCCATTATGGCACCTTGGTTATTGAATAACTCCTTATCAAAACTATGAAGTGATTGCAATTACACTGATGTTGTTGTTTGAACCATAGAAATTGAAAATGTAAATTGCAATAGTATCCCTGTAAATTGCAAGTATCCTCTTTATGAAATGTTGTTGCTACACCTTTACCTCTTGCTTATACAACACTGTGATTGATGCTATCTATCACAATGTATTGTTGTTCCCTAACATTGTATTGCTCCTTAATAACACTTTGATGAAGTGATGAGTAACATTCCTTGTTTTAACCTTTGATGGTTGTCATACTTCTATGTTATGGCTTGATTAATCTCCCTTATTGTTGTTTCGAATGTTTTCTTTTATCTATGGAATATACTGCAGTCATTGAATAATAATCATTTGTTGCCCTTGTAATCCTGGATATACAAAGCATGACTGCCACCATGAGAGACTACTTAAGGTTGTACTTGCTCTTTGATGTCTTTCTTAGCATTCTGAAGATGAGTGATTCTGATCTTAGTGCATGCTATATTTATTTCATTGTGTTCCCTATCCATGAATACCATGTGTTACTGTCCTTAGCAAGATGTGTGATGCTTCCATGAAAATACATGACTATAAATATGCTTGTATACTGTCATGTTAGTGATTCTTTCAAATGAATTTCATGACATTGTTTTCTACAAGTATCGCTATCTATTCTTCACTTTATGTTAATGATGTCTCACTATTCTATCATGGTTGTCCTTGATTGATTAATCATTGTTTCTCCCTTTATTAATATGTATTCAATATGATGAAAATAGTAAAGATGATGTTATGACAACAATAAATGATGTGAGATATGATGCAAATAATGTAGTTTCATTCAATCTTTCATATCAATAACATTCTGAAAAGACCATTGTTCATTTGTATTTTCTAATTTGAAGAACTGCTTCATGCATCTTTGACTTGGTTGCTATGAATGATCAATGTTTGAGGCTCTTGTAGACACTGTCATTATCTCCTTCACTGTTTTATGTGTTGTTTTGGTCATGAACTTGAAATATGTATGCCTGTTCACTATCACATTAATGACAATGTATTCTACAGTATGTTGGGCTCGACCCTTGTGGGAGCCCAATTTTTTCCCACATACTGAAATGTTGAATCCTAATGAACCAATAATGAAAATGTACCTGTACCTACACATTGAACAAAAAAGTTAGATAAAAATATTGAATTCAATGTTCCTCTGATGATTTGATCTGGCACTTTTGCATTCATCTTTTAATGGCTCAATTTATTTAATGCCTCATAGATGTAAGTTATATGTCTGTTGATAGGATATATGATCAGGTTCAAATCCAAAGCTCTAATAGGACTTTTTCAATCAATTGTAGGTGCTTCTAAAGATCGGGTATGAGAGGAGCTGAAGACAAGAAGAACCATTTGAAGATAGGAGAAACAACAATCAACACCAACATTGTTAGGCAATGATGGATATGTTCCCTTTTCATATGTTCTTTGCTATTTTCATCTTCGAATGTATAGCTTGCTTTCTATGTTGTATTGAATTAATTCAGTCATTCCCATGACTTGTGTGGGACTTTTAAACATTTCTTCTATTTTCAAAGCATGAAACAACAATGTTTATGCAATCTTCTATGTTGTTTGATTTCAAAATGGATAAAATACAACATTACTATGAAAATTTGATAAATATTTTGTTGTGAACTTTGCATAATCAACTGAATTCCATTTGAAATACTTCATTGCAAATGAATTATCATCATAAAATGAATGTACCTTTCACCTTAGATGTGACAATCAATTCCAGCTCTACCAAAATGAGCTGAAGGTAAAAAAAAATGGTAACATTCTAGCGAATTCTGTTAAATGCTTACCTGCTAAGCATGCCAGATAAGTTGCCTTGATTATCCATTGGGCATGGAGTCCATTTTTCATCTCTTTGACTCAAAAACCTCTGTAACTCACTTGTTTAGAACAATATAGCAACAAACAAAAACTGTAAGCAAACTATCATGACTTTGTTTATGACAAAACCACAAAACTGTGCAGCATCTGCACTTATTGAAAACAAAACTGAAATGAAATGAAACTACTGTACAATGAGCACTTGTTGAAAGCAGAAAACTACTCTACTATATACATTTGCAAACTTTTGAGCCTCAATAACACTACTTGAGGTGAATCTCATTGAAAGGGATTGGAAACACCTCACCATCTAGCTTTGAGAGTTGGAATGCATTATGTTGTTTGCATTTTGTTATGATATATGGTCCATCCCACATGGCATCAAACTTTGTATGTTTTCCTGATCTACTCTTGAGTTCATCCCATTTAAATACCAGATCTCCCTCTTTGAAAGTTCTCAGGACAACTTTTATGTCAAATGTCCTTTTCATTTGAGCTTGATGAACCTCCAAATTTCTTAATGCCTCTTTTCTTGTTTCTTCTAGGTCCATAAGCTATGCAAGCCTAATTTCCATAGGTTCTTCATCAAGCAATTCCAGTTCCTTGATCATACTTAATGTAGGCAGCTCAACTGAGATAGTAATTTTAGCTTCTTTACCATATGTTAGAACGTAAGGTGAATTACCTATTGCTCTTTTAGATGTGATCTTATCACCCCAAATGGCTAGTTTTAGCTTTTCACGCCAAGTTCTCTGATTATCTTGGATTGTCCTCTTTATGATCTTTATCAAATTCTTGTTGGTGGACTCTGCTTGTCCATTACCCTAAGGGTAATAGTTTGAAGAAGTATTCAAATAAATATTATGTTTTACTAACCAATCTGAATTTTTAAAACCTATGAATGCTAAAGCATTATCAGAAGTTATTGAATCTGGTGTACCAAACCTGGAAACCAAGTCTTGATAAAAATTTAAGACGGATGTCTCGTTTGCATCCTTTAGTGCAACTACTTCAGTCCACTTCATGAAGTAGTCTATTGCTGTTAATATCCATTTATGCCCAACACTTGAAGGTGGATTTATGGGACCAATGAAGTCAAGTCCCCATTTGCTAAAGGTTTGTTCCACTTGAATTGGACGTAAAGGCAAAGCTGCAAGCTTCTATTTTCCTGCAAAGACTACACAATTGTTACATTTTCTGACCCAAGCATGGGAATCTTTAAATAATTTAGGCCAATAATACCTAGCTCTCATTATCTTCAAAGTTGTTGTTCTTAGTGCAAAGTGGCATCCAGAGGGCCCATCATGAAACTCATTCAGAAATTTTTCAAACTGTTATGGTTCAACACATCTGAGAAAAACCATATGAAAATCTCTTTTGTACAAAATTCCATCAATTACAACATATGGAATGGCTTGAAGCCTGTAATACCTTCATTTGGACTTGTCCAAACCTTCAAGACAGTCACATGTATGCAGATAATGTACCATCTGTTGTATCCAATTTGCTATTGTCACTAGAACAGCAGCATGTTCCTCATTATTAAGCATTATTTCAACATGTTGATTAGTTGTTTGGTTATTTTCTTCATTAACAGCAAGTTGTTCACATAGGCCTTTTCCTCTAACCAGCTTTGTGACTTAATTTAAATGTCATACTCCATCACTTTTGTGACCCAGCCTGGTCTCTTATCATTAATGTCTTTGCTGAACAAAAAATCTTTGACTATTGGATGAGCAACCAACAACTATATTTTATTATTTGACAGCATATGCCTAAATTTTTTAAGGCTTCTAACTACAGCTAATACATGCTTCTCGACAAATGAATATTTAGCTTCATAATCACACATAATTTGACTAAAGAAAGCCACAAGCTATTGTAGCCCTTTGTTTTGTTGACAAAGCATGGCTGAAATTGTATCAACACTCCCAAATGCATATAAAATGAAATCTTTATCAAAATTTGGATTAATAACTGTTGGTATTGTTGTAAGTGCCTCTTTACTTTTTTCAAAATTATTCTTACCTTCCTTTGTCCAGTTGAATTGAATTCTTTTCTTTAGCATGGTTGTAAGTGGCTACAATAAAGCTGCAATGTTAGGAATGAATCTCCTAACAAATTAATCCTGCCTAGAAAACTTTGCATATTTTTCTTATGTACAGGCAGGGGTAAAGCTAAAATTACAGTGATTCTTTCTAGGTCAATGGTGATACCATGCTTTGAAACAATATGACCTAGAAGCTTTCCTTCATCAACTACAAAAATACTCTTTTTGGGTTTTAGTGACACCCTGTACTCTCTGCATCTTTCAAATATTTGCCTTAAATGCACAAAATGTTCATTAGCTTTCTTTGAAAATACAGTAATATCATCTAAGTATACCACAAAAAACCTATTAATATGGCCTTAAAAGGCCATATCCATTTCCCTTTGAATCATTTCCCCTACGTTAGACAATCTAAAGGGCATCTTTTTGTAAGCCATAGTACCCCACTTGGTGGTAAAGGTTGTTTTGTATTGATCTTCCTCTTTAACCAAAATCTAGTTATACCCTAAATAACCATCTAGCAATGAGAACCTTTCTGAACCTAAAACAACCTGCAATATCTACTCCATTGAAGGCAGTGGATAGTGATCTTTGAGTGAAGCTCTGTTTAGATCACCGAAATCCACACATAGCCTTATCTCTTCCTTCTTCTTCCTGAAAGGCACCAAGTTGGAAACCCAAGAGGCATGCTTTATCAGAAAGATAATACTACCTTTAATCAGCTTGTTTAACTCTATTTTCATAAGGTGTTCCAGCTTGGGATTTAGTGGCCTTTGCTTATGTCTCACTAGTTTCACATTGGGTTCTAGCTCAATTGTGTGTTGGTCCAACTCAGGGTTGAAACCCTTTAGATCTCCATACTTCCAAGTGAATATGTCACTGAGTTCTTGGAAAATCAATACAAAGGCTTGTTTTTCTTTGGTACATACTTTTCCAAGCTTAAGAAGCTTATCCTTGAATATTTTAATTGGTTCACAGTTTTCTTCTTTCACTGTGATGTTGGACCTATCTTTTCTAACCTAGTCATTAGTGTTGAAAATTGATTCAAGGGTCACCAATCCCTTAGGAAACTTATTAGACTTCAGCTGCAAGATCTGATTCTCATATTGTTGCTCAAGCTTTTGTTGGTTTCCAATAGAAAAATTTGCTTCTTCTATTAGAAAACTGATTATTTGTTCATCGCTATGAAAAACCTGCCAACTAATGTTATTATCAGGTACAAATGGCTTACTACCACCTTTACATATTTTTGTACCTCAACATTGTGTATATCAGTTGGTATGTCATATTGTGATCCTATCGCAGCAAGCCTATCTGCCTCTTTATTTAGATTTCTAGGAATAGATAGCAAGTTAAAAACATCAAATTCTTCTATTAAAATCCCAAGTTTTGTGCTTGTATAGTTTCAACAAATCATTTTTAGTTATGTTCAGGTTTCTTACCTGATTTGTTATCAGCTCTGAATCACCGAATACTTGGAGACATTTGATACCTTTCTTTCAGGCCCATTCTAGGCCATGAATTAATGCCTCATACTCAGTTGTATTGTTTGAACAGTTGAAAGCAAAACGAAGTGTTGAAAAATACCCCTCTCCATCAAGTGAAATGAGCATGGCTCCTCCACCGGCACCTACTTTACTCCTTGAACTGTCATAATACAGCTTCCAAAGTTGCTCAATTTGTTGTTTTGGTTGTATTTCCTCTTTGAACAGATTTGGAATAATCACATCAGGCTCCCAAATCATGTAAATTCCCAAACCTACCTCATCCATGTGGCTGAATGGATCAACCTCGTGATTCTTAGCTACCCACTCATTTAAATTTATGTTGGGTATGCCTTCAATGGGTACATTGGGGTCAAGGGTCATGGATTGATCCTCATACTCATGGATGGCTAGGTTTGCATTTATAGGATTTGCAACATAAGGCTCAATATGATATTTATGCTATGGTTCTAATTTAACAATCACTCTAGTGCCATATTTGGTCCTAAAACACATATGAGACCAATCTGATGACAAATACCCACCTAACTTTGTTGTAAAATCTCTCGAAAGACAAATGACAAAGAATGGTGGAAGATCAATGACATATATATCTTGAGGAATCGAAAATATGGGACAAGCATGCAATGTAAGAGGATAAATTTTTATAACTCCAAAGGACATAATGGTTGTACCGTCTAATTGGACTTCCCCTTTTGACAATGGCTCATATTCAAGTCCTAGCTTATCTACCAGTTGTTTAGGCATAATGGAGTTGCTTGCTCCTGAATCTAACATACAGTTATGCACTATGCTATCAACAATAATTAAACTAACATAAAAAAAGGTGGTTTTACCTTTGGTGTTGGGTGTTCCTTCTTGCTTTCAAAACTATTTGCAAAGACATGAGGTTGCTCCTTAGCATGTTCATCAGAAATTGAAATTTTAGCCAATGTTTCCTATAGTAAGTCCTTTTGTCTAGGTATGTGCAATGCATCAAGCATGGACAAGCTGAATGTTGCTTTCTTCATATGATCAACTATGTTAAATGCTGGTAAACTCACATTTTGCTGCAATTTCAGAACAATAACCTCTGTTTGTACTGGTAAAGGATGAGATTGAACTTTTGGTTGTTCCTTTGCTAGCACAATTTGTTGTCTTGATAAAATTTGAACGTTGTGGGATGTAGAAGGTTGAACTTGCCCCTATTGGGTTGTAGACACTTGATTTTTCTTATGAACAAGTTTTTTTTCTACTTGTTGTTCACTAGAAACAGCTTGTCATCTCAGGTCAACAACTCTTTTTTGACATTGTATTGGCTGCAATGGAGGTAGATGACTAATTATGTCCTTGTGCATGATTAAGTCCACAAAATTCACTACCTTTCTAGTTCATCATGGCAACATCAAGATCACTCTACTGTGTTTGATCGCCTTGTTGATCATTATTCTCCTTTGTTGTTTTCTCAGAAGCAGCAAAACTGCTTTGTACCATGAGATCTTGATTAATCACTATGCTCATACAAGTAGCCTGGTTATGAGGTTGATTACAAGGATAACACCACTCATAATAATGTGCCAATTTGTTCTGCACAGGTACAAGATCTTTAAAAGAGCTGGCAACATTCTGATTATATGGTTGATTAGGCCTAGTATTAAAATTTATTTTATGTCCTTGGTAGTCAACCTGATAAGGTGGTCTATTTTCCTGAAAGGGTGCTTGACAAGGTCTGTAATTCTGGTTTTGTTGATTTTTGAGGCTCACTAAGTCATTGCTTACTATTTACAGCAATTTAGCCATCTATTTTTGGGTACCCCTAAGCTCTTGCAAGTCTGAGTTTGCTAGAACAACACTATTTTGAACAGTAGTTTAAAAGCCTAAGGCTGGAACAGCAGGTAACAAGGCTATAGGAGGTACTTGAATGGGTATTAATGGTTGAATATCAGGTAAAATAGGCATAGGATGCCTAGCTGCAATCTTACCAACCTGTATTAAGTTATTCTCAGCTCTACTAGCTATCTCATAGGCTACTGGCAGGGTTACTCCCATAGACTGGATCAGAAGTGCAATATCACTATTAATTGCTCTAAGATAATACATGAAAGCATGATATGGTGTAGGCCTTACCATGGCTAGGATTCTATTCCAAGTTCTTTGGAACCAGAAGATGAAATCTGTCATCTATTCTTGTGGGGCTCTCTTAGTAGTCATCATTTTCTCAACTAGAGATAGATGATCAGATTTGTTAGAAAATTGTTTACTCAACTTCTCTCCCAAGTCATCCCATGATACAACAGAATTCACTAGTAAGCCTCTGAACCACTGGAGTTCCTTGCATTTAAATGAAGCTACTAAAATCCTCAATGCCACATTCTCTTCTACGACGTGATGAACAACACAAAGTGAAGCTACGTCCCTTATGTGTTCAATTGGTGTAGTATGATCTTTACTGGTAAAACTAGGAAAAAATTTAAGCACAGCTACCAATATGTCATCGTGTTGAGCCAAACTCAATGGGTTTCCCTCATTAAATGGTACAAATGCATGTTCTTTGGCCATCAGAGCTACTTGGACTCTCGAATTTGGTACTTGTAGTATAGGACGTACTACTGGAAAAATTGGTACAAAACTTGTAAATTCGAGACTAGGAGGTGTAGAGTGGGATCTCGGTGTTGAATGTGATCTTGATCTCCTTAACCTTCTTCTTGTTGTTTTTCTTTTCCTCTTTGGTGACAATAGTTGCAGGTATTCAAATGGATTGGCGCTTCCTCTTGTCTGAACTCTGCTCATGTGCTACTGAATCTGTAATTAAAACCAAGTAAAATGAAGTCACCAAATAAAATATTATAACCTCTGATAGGTAAAATGTTGTTGTAAATTTTATGAAAACAATAGCTTAAAAGCTTTGAATTCTTTCTCTAAAGCAGTCTTCAAAGTCCCACCGGGCGTGCCAAAAACTATTATCAACAGGATTACATCCATATGCAAAAGAAAAAATGTCTTATGATCCTGTGAAACATGGGAATACTTCTAGGTTGTGGGTACCCTATGTTGAAAGTAGACCTCTAGATTAAAGGCCAACTTCCTAAGTTATGATCTTCTAATGATTTACTATAAATTTAATGGAAAAGGGAAGAATGCTTGAATTGAATGCATAAAATGAAATTTAAACTACGGTTATGCACCTAATAATAACTACTATGCAAGTCGTTTCACAACTAATACTCTCAAAAATATGTTAACACAGTTCAATTTGAGCACATTAATCACATAAATATTTCACAAAAAGGTTTGTTTAATCTTTCTTTATGAAGGAAAACTGAGTTTCACAACCTAAGAGAATACATAAACTTAACACAATGTATGACCTATGAAGAAATTGCTTTTGTGTTCATGCATCAAGGAAATGAGATGAAAATTTAAAGGTTTCAAATTTAAAACACATTAAATTCGCATCAAATCATTTAGAAGAAAAAAAACACCAGAGTTTGAAGGGGTAAACACTAAATTCAAATGAATATTCTAAAGGAACTTCTACAAATAACAATACTAAGTAACCTATAAAGCTGATGTATAAAATACTATGAAAAATATGAGTTACAAAATCAATCTCTTTGTAGAAATGCAAAGGAAAAATTATCAAGAACTGAGAAAACTCTAAGTCATTTTCTCAATATATACAAAAGATATCTAAGAGAATGAGAACAAAAAGAGGTCTCGAGCTAATTGAAGTCAAAATATGTGAAATCCAAAGCTATCCACAAGCAAAATCAAAACTGCCTAAAAAAGGGGCCCACCAATAACATAAATTGAGCTTAAACAACTCAAAACTTTCTCTCATATTGTGTGTAACTAAAGTGGAACTCGAAATGGCTCCGATGTGCATGGAGGTGGCACTGAAAGTGAAAATATCCTCCCCATGTGCAAAGATGAAAACCCTCAAAAAGAAGAGTCAAAACCAATGTAAATTGTACTCTAAATGTTACAAACTCCTCTTAACGTGCACGATCAAAACAAATTCAAAACTAATGTAGAACTGAGGTTATGTCTCGAGAATCTCCATAATTTGCATGACCTAACCCTCAATTCGCTTTAGTTATTACTTTTGCATGATTTTTTGGAAAAGGTAACTGTTTAATTTAAATATTAAAGATAATCAATTAATGATTATTTTAATATTTAATATGTGAAAGTTTTCCTCTTCATACATCACATGTTAAATATTAAGGTACAATATTATCCTTAATACTTAATTACAATTGTTACTTTTTTTCAATTATCATGCAAAATTAATAGCTCCTCCACTTAGAATATGTAAGGTATTTTATGAGCTTAACACTCCTTCAAAAGAAACTTAATGAGCCACCTTTACATATTAGGTCAATTGACTTGATAACTCAAGATCACAACATAATAATAATGTGAAGTGATTTTATTAAAAACATAAGTCAAAATTGCTCATGATCTGAATTAGGGCTTTTGGGTAAAAGCCATTGAACCCTAAAGACCTCCTCCATTCTTCACTTGGTATTTTGCATTTGGTCTTGACTGTTGCGCTCACATTCGAGTAGGGTTTGATCTGGAAACTCCACCATTTCTTGCTACTTTCTAGATTTTTTCATGAAGATATCTACAAAAAAAAGCGTGGTAAGCCCCTTCTTGTCACAAATCTGAGCACTCTTGTCCATTTTTTGAAGCATTCTATTGGGTTTTTAGGCCACGGTTGTCCACATTTTTGACATCTTTTCCATTCTCTGTTGATATTTCCATTGCTTGGCTGCCATGGACGCCTTGGTCTGAGCCTTTGGGACACACTTGTGCACGATTTTTTAGAGTATCCTTCTATACAAATGATGGGTAAGTTCATACGCCTTTGAATCTGGACGTTTCCCTTTTAAATAAACTCATTTAAAAAGAAAACAATGGAAATCTTTTGCTTTCTATGGGAGAAATAAATGAATCTTTGTATATATTTTTATATGGAGGCCACAGCTTTACCATTGTATTCTACCTTTTTCTAAGCATTCTCTCTTTTTGTATGAGCTTGAATAGAGCTCCCTCCTTGGCATGACATGGTCAATTTCCCTTCAAAATCATACAATGGTGGTGGTTTAATTATTAATCATTATTAATAATAGCAGTTATTGTATAATGTATAAATAAACCACCACATCAAAAAAAAACCATTATAACCATTATTGTTAATTTATAAATGATTATGATGTGGTGGTGGTTTTATTCTTAATCATTTATAATCATCAACAGTTATACAACAACGGTTATAACGGTTATTTTTTCAATGCCGGTTGTACGATGTATAACGGTTGTATGATGTATAATGGTGGTGGTTTTATTCTTAATCATTTATTCTTAAGAATGAATGGTGTTATCAAGATGATTACAATGATATTTTTAGAAAGACTCAAAAATAGGATGAACCATTGGAGGATTATGTAGAAAGGTTCCAATTCTAATTGAAGAAAAACCCACAAAATAGACTCTTAGATGAATCTTTGAATCTTGTATTCTTAAGAGGAGTCAATGAAGATTGCATGGATTTCCTCAATCTTATTAGGGAGGGTGATATGTCTCAATTACCCTTTGAAGATATTTGTAAGGTTTGTAGAAATTACTCAAGGACCTTTACTAAAAGGTCAAGGGGAGAAAGAACATCCACCATTGGCAAGACATCTAATGGGGTTTCAAAAGTGGAGTTAAGTAACCTAGTATCCAACATGAAGGGGGATATAATAAGTCATATAGCTACTCATTTGGACACTAAATATAAAGAAGAATCCGGAGGAGGATGAAGCAATGCTTACTAAATATTTCCCCAATTGTAGACAAAGGAAAGAAAACTGCAAATGAAAAAGAGTGGCTAGTATTACAAAAGACATATCAGAGAAACCAGATTTTCAACCACTAGAAGGAGAAGATGGAGAGCTATTTTATATTGCATAAAGAATTCCATGGCAACTAAGACAAGGTATGCCACAAGACCCTCTAAATTTTAATACATCCTTTCTAATTGGTAATCAAAACTTCTTTGGTTTTGAATTCTTAGCCCCAGACAAATAACCAAAACCAATGGAAAAGCCATCAACAAAATTGGAACCAGTAGCAACCAAATTTCAACAAAATTTCCAAGGTGCCAAAATTATAATCCTCAATGGACAGTACAACAAAATCAGTGGCAACCGCAATGGAAAAAGGGCCAACGGTGGCAACATTAAAATGTGAATTACCCACAACCTTTGTTGCCTTCTCAGCCACAACAATAGGCCATTATTCCCACTCCATCAAACCCAACATCTTAGCCACCAAGAGCACCACAATTTCCTATCCAACCTGCACCTAACCCCAATAATAAGCCTATCCAATAGGCATATACTAACGAGGCTATACAATAACCTACTTATGGGGTAGAGGTGAGTGAAGTCCACCCTAGGTCAGGGAAAACACTAGTTGGACCTTCATCCCCTCAAATCACTAAGATGGTGGATGAGGAACCCACAACTAAAGCTTTAGATAATTTACCTCCAGAGCTTAGGTCAAATCAGGTAAACCAGACCATCTCAAGTCCAATGCCTCCTTTCCCTGAGCATTTAGCCATTCAAAAACATCATACCCAAGCTGAGAAAAACCTATTGCGTTAGCTTAAGAATTTCAATATCAAAATCCCCCTCATCTAAGCTATCAAGGATATCCCAATCTATACCAAGACAGTAAGACACCTTTGTCTTAAGAAACTAGGGAGAAAGAGGAAGGACCCTTAGAAAGTTCATGTCCTAGTGAACCTTGTTGATATTATGCTAGGCAATGTAACTATCCCTAAATACGCAGACCTTGGAAGTCTAGTAGTGGATGTTAAGATTAATGGGACCCTTATCAAGAACACCTTGATTGACCTAGGGGTAGCAATTAATGTCATGACTAAGGAGACAATGCATCCACTTCATCTAGCTTACCTTAGACCTACACTAACTATTTTATAGTTTATAGATAGGTCAACAGTGAAGCTTGAGGGGATCATTGAGGACTTAGTCATTGCATTGGGTTCATGGGAGTATCCTGCAGATTTTATAGTCTTGCAACCAAAGTTCAACCTTGCAGGATATCCACTTATTTTAGGTAGACCATGGTTAGCTACAATTGATGCATTCATAGATTGTAGGTCTAAGAACATGATAATATCAAATGGGAATGTGACCAAGAAATTGTTTCTCTATCCACCAACCCAACATCATGATGATCTAGAGCATACTATATGACCCACCTTGGATGAAGAAGACCACTATTCCTTGCAAACTCTCGTGAAAATAGAATGCGGACCCCTATTAGAAACCCAAGATGAGGATGACTTAATTGACCATATCATACAAAATAACTGCAAGAGGATGACTTAATTGACCATATCATACAAAATAATTGCAAGAGGATGACTCAATTGACCATATCATGCAAAATAACAGTGGTAGAGACCCGCAACAACAAGACTATCTTTCATGTTTGTAGGATCCACTACATAACATTATACCTACAAATTCATCAGAAGAGGTATCCCAACCATTCCATTCTCTTTTTTCCCAACAATGTGTTCCCAACATTAGTGGACTTGGTCTCTCATCTATGCAATCAGAATCCAAAACATGGGAAATCATGCTAGGTAAAACACTAAACATCAATAATGGATTAACTAAAGAACAACATAATTCCCTGAACACTGTGTTGCAGAAACACACAACAACCTTTGCATGGGACTATCATGACATGAAAGGGATTAATATAGAACTTTGCATGCATAGGATCTACGTAAATGATGCTTTCAAGCCAATCAGAAAACCCCAAAGGAGAGAACCCTACCTTAAGAGAAATAGTTAAGAATGAGTTGCAAAAGTTAATGTCGACTTCATTTATCCTATTTCTGAAAGCCAATGGGTGTCACCATTATTCATTGTTCCTAAGAAAGGAGGAAAATGGAGGGTATGTGTGGACTATAGGGAGCTTAACACAACCACTAGAAAAGATCATTTCCCCTACCTTTCATTGACCAAGTGCTTGATTCCTTAGTAGAGAAAAAGTACTTCTCCTTCCTAGATGGATTTAGTGGCTCTAACTACATAAAGATAGCTCCAGAGGACTAGGATAAGACTAAATTTACATGCCCTTGGGGTGCCTATGCCTATTTTTTTCTTCCCTTTGGACTATGTAATTGTTACCAAAATTTCACCTACAACTCAATGTATACAATATTGTTGTTTCATTCATTGAAGATCAAAACAATGCTTAAATATCCCACACAAGCAGTGAGAATGACTGAATTGAATTAATACAACAATGTATGTAAACTATATATCTAAAGATAAGTAAAGAAAAACACATGAGAAGATATCATATTCATCATTGCCTTAAGGGCTGATGTAGATGTTGGTCCTTCAATCTTCAACTTCATCCTCCTATCTTCAGCTCTTCTCATTCTCGATCTCCAAATGCACCTGCGGATGATTGAAAGATTTTGTTAGAGCTTGAGATATGAAATCTCATCATATGTTTCATCAACATACATATAACTTACAACTATGATGCATTAAATCAATTGAGCCATTATCAAATAAATGCAAAAGAGCCAAATCAAATCATCAGGAAGAGCATAGAACTTCATTGTTTTATCTAACTACCTTTCTCATTGTGTAGCTACAAGTTCATCATTTCATGTTTCATCTTGTTTGACATTTCAACATGTGGAGTAGAAATGGGCTCCCACAAGGGTTGATCCCTACATGCTGCCCCTAAATTCCCCTTTTTCAGTTTGTGAAGCAATTTATAAAGTGACATAGCTCATTGTCCATCCATGACTGTCAAATCAAGACATACAATGAAGGTTTAAAGTATCCATTCATCTTGAGTGATAGTCATGAATGAGCAATGAGCTCATTCATATGCATATTAATCTACAGAAAAGAGAAAAAGTGCATTATTTTTACCAAGGAAATTATGTTTGCATACATGTTTTTATGTTGTCATTGTTTTACATCATGATTTTATATCATTTATTTGTTATCTCATCATGTATTTACCACTTGTTTGCTTCATATGAGTTGCAATAATGAAGAGGATAACCTATACAATTAAATGATCTTCAAGTGAAGTATGATCATCAAGTTATAAGGTCATATGAACAAGATTGCAAAAACAACAAATAGTATTCATGAGCAACCACCATAAAGTAAATTAAGTTTAAAGACTCAAATGCATTAAAGAGATAGTCATGATGCAATGATCTAAAAAGCATGAGCAACATATATCAAGGTAGAAGAACAACGAATTCATTGATATAAAGAGCAAATGTTACGATTTTTCTTTTTTATTATTGAAGACATTCAGTCATGAGTTATAACAGTCAAAGGATGCCAAGGATGAACTAGGTAAATGACAGTCCAAGGGTTAGTCTCAAGATAATAGGTATTATATGCAAAGAGCAAGCAATCCTTAGCAACACAAAGCAACATCTACAAGTCTAAACAACAATCCAAAAATGAGGGCAACAACCGAACCTAAAGGGGCAAAGGATCAGTGAAGTAGGACAGTTTCAAGGTCTCAGTCAAGATAGCAGTCCAAATGTAAAATAACAACCTTAAATTCATAATCATGACCCTAATCAATCAGCATACTCTCATTCCATGATAGTGAAGTATCATTTATGGAAAGGATTGAAGGCTTCCTTGGGTCATTTTAATATTCACCAAACATGTTATAGTGATCCAATTTTTTAGTCAATTATGACATGCTCAATCAAAAATATATGAACTACCTTGATATAGGAGAGGATTATAGAGCACGGTCCTATGATAACATGATAGTAATTGGAAAAATCGGGACTGTGTAGTCATAAAGGGTGCAGTCTCATTGCAAAGTGTAATAGAATTCACAAGTTTCAATGAGAAATGTTAAGGCATAAGGGTTTCGTGCCAAATAACCTGATAACAGGGCATGACAAAATGTACTAGTGAATATTAAAAGATGGATCCACTATTGACTTTCAAAAAAAGAAATAACACAGTCACAAAGACAACGATAAAATAGTTTATGCAATGTTATACCCTATTTGAGCACATTATGATTAAAATGGAAACCACATAGAAACCATTGAGCTTCCAACTAAATTAAAATATCTACCATGCCAAACTATTATGCAGTGTTACTCAACAGAGCATCCCATGATATTATGACAAGGAAACCTTGTATAAATAAGAGATTAATGATGGAAATACATAGAAGACACCATGGTTTCAAGATGGGGTTTTAAGGAACAAACCCAGAATGAAAAAGTTTCTTTTCTTTCTTTTAGGAAGAAACAATATAATGGAGGCACAATTTTTTAAAACCCCATATCATTTTTACAGCAACAATAAATTAAGTCCAATGTGTGTGCTCATAGCCACAGCCTAGAATCTTGTTTTCTTTTGTTTCACAAGAAGCCAAGGCCACTAGGGGTTCTATATATAGTGTTTGTGAAATATAGAAAAATAATCAAGCCATCAAGCCTGTACAAATGTTTCAAGAGAAACCTAGAAGTCCAAGCCACGGCCATAGAATATAGCAAGGTTTCAAAAGAAAAAACATATGGAGGAACAAGAAAAAATTCATTTCTCTTGCACTTTTGAGCTCAAATGGAGCATCTTGTAGACAGAGAACAAAGAAATAGTACAAAATCTACAAAGAATACAAGTCATGGCTATGAAATTTAAAGGAGCTTCAGAAACAAAAGGATGCATGGAGGAAACAAAAACACTCATTCATTTTGTAGCTTTTGAGCTTGAATCAAGCATATTATTGACTGAAATAAAGCAAGATTTTCAAAATGGAAACTTACCACATAGTTTGAACATTTTTTTTGCATGAAAGGCGCTAAATGAAACTCCATATCTCATAGTAAACTCCAGAAAGACTCAAGAAAACCCTAATAGTGGTGGTACCCAGCAGAGCAAGAAAATTACAAAGTATAAAATGAAATGAAGTATGAGGCTGCAAACTTTTGTTTAGGGTTTCTTTACCCTAAATTGGCTGACCAAGTTCAAGGCATTTTTTGCCTTATTTTTATGATTTTTACTTCAAACTAATGCCTTATGCCAAGTGTTGTTTAGGTTTTGTTCACTTTCACTTCCTTTTGCTAATTTTCATTTTCAAATACAACCCACCCTTATTCTTGCATGTTTAGAAGGCCCATATTGATTTATCTTAACAATTATTAAAAGCAATTTATTTTCTTTAATAGTTTGTTAAAGATATTGTAATATTGGTTGTATAAGCACTTATTAAGGTAAATAAATCAAAGGAATTACCTTAAATATTTGTTAATATAAACCAATACGTACATCCTAAATGTGTGAGGAGTAAAGATGGGTCATACAAGTGAACTGGAGTGTTGTAAATTCTTTGACTTGGACTCAAAGTTTAGTCTTTTGGAGATCTCATTGATTGAGTCCATTATTCATGGAGGACTTTGAGACATAACCTCTTTTTTACATCAATTTTGGAGTTATTTTGGTCATGCACATTGAGAGGAGTTTGTAACTGTTTGAGCCCAGTTTACATCAATTGTGGGCTTCCTTTTCGTGGGTTTTCATCTTTGCTCGTGAGGGAAATATTTGGAGATATTTTCACTTTCATTCAGTTGTTAGTTCCACCTCCTAGCTCTTTGGAGCCATCTATTTTATATATTGATTTTTTTTTATCTTTTTCCTCAATTCTTGATATTTTCCTTTGCATTCCACAAAGAGATATTAGCTTGTAACTCACTTTTACAGTTGATTAATATATACAACATCTTTTTCAGGTTACTTGAGATTGTTACTTGCAGTATTTTCCTTCAATTTCTAATTGCAATTAAGTGTTTACTTTCTCATATTCAGATGTTTTGCCTCTTTTAATGATTTGGATGCAAATTTAATGAGTTTTAAATCTTAGAACCTTTAAATTTATGTCTCAATAATGGATGCATGTACACATATGTAGGTTTAGCCATAGGTCATAGATTGTGCTACAAATTTATCTTTCCCTTTAGGTTGTGAAAGCATTATTATTCCTTCATAAAGGGTAGATTATTAGGCCTTTTTTTGAAACATTTATGTGTTTAAATTGTTCAATTTTACTTGTGAAAATAGATTTTAATGAGAAAAAGTTGTGAATCAAGTTGCTCATTTTTTTCATTTAGGTGCATCAGCATAGTTTAAGTTTTAGATTATCCATTTATTTCAAAGTCCTCCCTTTTTCCTTCAAAAAAATAGTTATTCATTAGAAAATTATAAGGGAGCAACCCATAATTTGGAGATTCATCTTCACTATGAGCATACCCACAGGCTCGAAGATGTTTCAATGTTTCATGAGATTGTTGGGCATTTAAACTTAGCATTCCAGGTGCAATCTTTGTGACAACAATAATGCTCCAACCACTTTCCAGAGGGTAGTGCTAAGTATATTTTAAAATTATGCTCATGATTCCATGGAAATCTACATGGATGACTTCACTACTTATGGAGACACCTATGAAGATGCACTCAACAATATAGAAAAGGTTTTGAAAAGGTGTAAAGAACATAACCTATCATTGAGTCATGAGAAATGTTTCATGATGATGACTCAAGGGATTGTTCTAGGACACTTTATCTTGAGTGAAGGAATTCAAGTGGATCCCAACAAGATTGAGATCATCTCTACACTTCATGTGCCACAAAATCAAAAAGATATCAGGAGCTTTTTAGGACATGCAGGCTATTATAGGAGGTTCACCTAGGATTTTAGTAGAATTACAACACCCTTGTTTGTTTTTCTCACCAAAGACATAATTTGACTAGACTGTAAAATGCCAGCACTCCTTTGAAGCACTTAAGATAGCTTTGACAAAAGCACCTGTCTTGAGAAGGCCAAACTGGACACTACCTTTCCATATACACACTGATGCTTCAAATTTTGCTATAGGAGAAGTCTTGGGACAAAAAGAAGGTAATAAGGAGTATGTTATCTACTACATCAACAAAAACTTACAAGGAGTTGAACTTAACTACATTGTCACAAAGAAAGAGATGTTGGCAGTTGTTTATGCTATCAACAAGTTTAGGCATTATATTATTGGCTATCAAGTCTTTATCCACACAGATCACATTGTCATAAGATAATTAATGAACAAACCTATAGTTGGGGGGGCGACTACTTAGATGGTTGCTCTTGCTAGAGTATTTTGATATAACAATAATGGATAAGCCAAGGAAAGCTAATTTGGTGGTAAATTTTCTGTCTAGATTGGCTACACAAATAGAAGAAGGTATTGTGGATGACTCTTTTCCAGATGAGAATGTGTTTTCTCTTACTATACAAACACCATGGTTTGTTGATATTCCAAATTACTTAGTGGCCAGGTAGATACCATCACATTTCTCTCCTAGAGAAAAGAGGTAGTTGGCACATAAAAGCTTTCCATATTCTTGGGTTTAACTAGTTACTTATTCTACACTAGTCCAAATAATATCATCATAAGATGTATAAGACAAGATGAGTTCTTTGACATTCTAAAAGCTTTCCATGATGAGCCTTGTGGGGGTCACTTTACAGCCAAAAGAACAAAATTTAAGATCTTGACAATAGGTTACTATTAGCCAACTCTACATTAGGATTCAATGAAGTATACCAGGAGTTGTGATAGATGTCAGAGAATGGGAAAACCAAAAATGATGGATGAAATTCCTTTGCAGCCATAGATAGCACTAGCTCCATTTGAAAAATGGGGCCTTGACTTCATTGGCCCAATTTCACCAACCTCTAATAACAAAGAGTATATTTTGGTTTGTATAGACTATCCAAAAAAATGGGTTGAAGTCAAGGCATAATAGTTTACAAGAGATGGGAATGTAGCTAAGTTCTTGTATGAAGACATCTTTACTGAGTATGGAGTACCTAGAGAAATTGTAAGTGATCAAGTCCCCTAGTTTACTTTTGAACTCATTTCTAAATTGGTTGAAGAATATGAAATCAGACACAAAAAAATCATCACCTTATCATCCCCAAGCCAATGGGCATGTGGAGGTTACAAATAGAGAAATTGAAAACATTCTGACCAAAACAATGAAAATTCACATAAAAGACTAGGCATCTAGATTATCTGAAGTAGTGTGGGCCTACAGAAGAACATGGAAAACAACTACAAGTTTCACACCTTATGAATTATTCTATGGTAAAACAACAATTCTACCAATTGAGTTTTAGTACAAGACACTTAGGACAACAATGGAACTAGAAATGGATTTGACAGAAGCATAGAAAGAAAGGCTACACAATCTGAATGGATTGGATGAAATTAGAATGGAGGCCATGCATCACACATAGATCATTCAAAAATAGAGGACTAGATGGCATGATCATTTTATAAAGGCTAAGAGTTCAATGCGGGTGACTGGGCTTTACTGTATGATTCTAGATACAAAGACTACAAGGGTAAACTACAGTGACTAGGCTTTTCTGTAGAGTGGGCCTACAGAAGAACATGGAAAACAACTACAAGTTTCACACCTTATGAATTATTCTATGGTAAAACAACAATTCTACTAATTGAGTTTTAGTACAAGACAGTTAGGACAACAATGGAACTAGAAATGGATTTGATAGAAGCATAGAAAGAAAGGCTACACAATCTGAATGGATTGGATGAAATTAGAATGGAGGCCATGCATCACACATAGATCATTCAAAAATAGAGGACTAGATGGCATGATCATTTTATAAAGGCTAAAGAGTTCAATGTGGGTGATTGGGCTTTACTGTATGATTCTAGATACAAAGACTACAAGGGTAAACCATAGTCTAGATGGCTAGGACCCTTTGAAATTCAGCGGGTATTTCCAAATGGATCAGTCAAGTTACAAACTATAGATGCAGTTATATTCAAATTATTGGTGAATGGACACAGATTGAAGATATATATAAGCAACTAGCTAAAAAATGTGATTTTCTTCTTTCTTTAACACATCTATATGGTCAAAAAAATGGTTCAAATACAAAAAATTTATCACAAGATAAAAACTCAACAATAGATACTACCGGTTATCACATTGACTCAACAGATGAGGCACACAACTCACCTCCTGAGGTCACTCAAGTATAATTTCATATCTTACTTCATGTGCACACGCACTATAGGTGCCACAATAAGAAATCTTCTTGAAGACAACTTCATTATGTAGTAGGGACCTGTAGCATCACCAATAAAAAATCAATTTGGAACCTATTGACGAAGGTACCCACAGCCACTATCTATTAGAGAATTCAAATTTTTTTGCCAAATTAATTGTAGTTCATCCACATTCACTCCACTTTTTTCACACATGCAACCTTAAATTATCATATCATAGCATGCAGCTTCATCACCACATTCCACGTCGCCATCACAATTTTTCATGCATTTGAAAAGTCATTTCATAATTCATATATTGTACATTTCGTAGCCTTTTCGCATGCCAACCTTTCATTTCACACTCATGCTACAGACACTCTTCTAACAAATTCACACACACGGAGTTACATTCAAATCATTCGATAGGTACACATATTAACTTCCATAATTAACATGGATCTTCAAGACTCTCATTATGTACTTGCACTTAAATTTAGCATGTTTTGCACTTATTAAAATTATTTCCATTTTCTTTAATAATTATGTATGCCTAGTCATATGTATTGAAGTGAGGTCACTTCAATATTTTCAGTTGGGGGGAGTAGTATATATCCCAAAATTTTGTTTTTTCCACCAAAATCCAAACACAAAAAATCATACGAACCCTTTTTTCTTTCATACCTTTATACACCTACAACCTTTTTGCTATCAATTCCTAGATTCTTGAGCCAATTTAAAACCAATTCAAACTGAGTTAAGTTGATACAAAGGAAAAAGGGATATAATAGTTGAAGTTATAGTTAAAAAGTGAATGCAAGTGTAGCAGAATAAAGAGAGTTTGAGGGTGGTTGAAATCAATTTTGAGCCAAATTTCCAAGGATTTTAGTGGAGCCATAGTATTTTCACCATGGGAGGTGATATAATCAGAAGGGGGCCATCAACACACAAAAAAATATTGGAGGATGTGTTAGTTATGCCTATTTTCACAAGGGTAGGATGGTTGGAGTACTTCCTTAAATTGACAAAGTTTAATGAGGACATGACAAGGCAATTTGTAAGCTACATCACAGCACGATGAAGCCATTGTCAAGGGCTTGAGAGTGGACACCTCAAAAATTGCAATTGTAGAAGTGTTTGGTCTACTGAGGAATGGAGTTGAATTCCTTGTGAGACTGAATGTAGTAGCAACCAAGGATGAGTTCAAGGAAGTAGGAGAAAATATTGATTCCTCATCACAAGGTACAAAAATATTGTCACTTTCCTAGATATGGGCCTCTTGTGCTTCCTATATTATTAAGTATATTACCTATGATGGGAGACAATCCCTTCTGTACACTGTGCATTTTAAGTTACTAAGTCATCTTTGTCACCATAGATTGGTAAATGTACCTAATTTCCTTTACAATTTTCTAAAAAGAATGGGGTTTGAATACCAAAGAACGATAAATGATTCAACCTTGTCACACTATTGCTTAGTAACCTTATTAGTGAAAAGGAGCCTTAGGGTTCAACATCCATAGGTGTCTTGAGAGAGCTTTTTTAATTTGTAGGGATATTAATCATATTATGGAGGAACCAATAGTTCCTAAAAACTTAGATTCTCCTACTGCATCCCTAAGAGAAATGTCCCATGTTTCACCTGTTGCTTTACCTACCATAGTCTAGGTGAACCAAACGAGCAAAGTGTGCAAGGATCACCCAATGCAACAACTGAGCATCCTGCAGCAAAAGAGACCCTAACTTCCTCTAGAACACCTAAGACCAGGAAAAGGAGAGGAAGTTCTTCTACGCATTCAAAGGTGTAGAAGAAAAAAGATAACCAAAAAAGTAAAGCATTCAGGCCACTTGAGGAAGAAAGGTGCCATGAGAGGAAGCATTTAGAAACTAGAAGAGGAAATAAGGGATCAAGAGCAAAAAGAAGATGTTGAAATATTAGGTATTGATTTAGAATTGAAGGATAATGTGTCTGAGAATGTTCATGTACCTACAAAAAGGAAATGGTATGTATCTACTACATCTAACTCAGATTCAGAGGATGTTTTTTTGCCAATAAAACTAGGAAGAGAACCCTAGTTAGCCTTGATAATGAGGGTTTGAATACACAAGGGTTGAAAATGAGCATTTTTTATAGGATAAGGAAAATTTTTTGGAAGGAAGAAATGTCGAGAAATAATTGAAAGAAGCCTTAGAAAGTATCAAACATCTAGAGGAACTAGTGCATACTTATGAGAAAAGGGGGAAAGAAAGGGAAATGAAGATACAGGAGTTGGAGGAAAATTTACAAACATATGGACATGGGACCAAGTTAGACGTATTTGCATAGTTTTCCCTAGTCAAAGTAGGGAATAAGGAGCTTGCAACATAAAACAAGAGGCCCTCTACTACACAAATTACAGCTTATCATACAACCCTATCCCTAGGACATCAATTGTGGAAGGTTACACAAGAGTTTTCTAAATAGAGAGAGAAATAGAAAAAGGAGAAAGAAACAATAATTGTAGAACATACTGGAATATTGGAGGGTAAGGATATGGAATTAAAAAGGTTAGAAGTTAAGGTAGAAGAGGTAGCAAATAAAGTTTCCAAAATTTTCAAATGCAGACCCCCAATTAGAACCTATGCTCTATTTTTACAAGAAAAATTCTTGAGTTTCCAATTCAGTAGATTGATAAGTAACTAGCCAGTTTCCATGAGAAGGAAATTTTATTTTCCTGAATATTTTTGTTGATGCCACACTAGAGGAACATGATCAATTATATGAATATTATTTGCATAATTGTGTAGTGCTAGATGATATAGAATGGAGTCCCTTGATGTTTATAGGGGATTTACAATTGAGAGCACTAGCATCCTATTTCAAGAATAAAAAATTTAGGGGTGAACTTATGGAAGAATACATGGAGAGAGAAAAATCAGTTGCTCTTCTAATAAGGAAGGAATCCAAGAAATCTAATATGATCATAGAAGAATGGATAGAACTTTTGGATCAAAAAGGTGTAGGTATAAATATTATGAGTCTAAGAATAAAGGACTACAGGAGGATGTAGATATTAACGGTTGGACTTGTTCATCATTGCTATAGGTATGTACAAGAAAGATGGGATAGCTTAACACCTAAGCTATAGAGGAAAGAGCCCCACTTAGTTTATAATTTTATGGAAATGCTTGAAAGGACATGCATATATATGGATGTTGCTCAGGAAAAAGGAGTTGAATGGGTACCAATCACTTTTCAGCCACCAATTCTTCTTTATCTGATACTGCACTAGATAGGAGATAAACATGAGGAATGTGAGAGGGATGAAATTAATAGAATGAGAAGACTTGCATGTTACAAATGCTTTTATTTGAAGCAAGTCAAAGGAGTGGACACTGTTGTAGACTTCAAATAAATTACCCTACACTACAAACTCCATCCTTAGTTGATTTGCTTGAGGACAAGAAAAAGGGTAGTCGGGGGGGATGATGAGCCTAGACATTAGTTAGTTTTCTTATGTTTTTATGCAAGTTCATAGACATTACCAAGACATTTATCCTATACATATTCCTACATTATGTTATCTTTTATATTTATTATGCAACCTTGAACCTACTTTAAAGTATATGGAAATATGATTATGATGTGATGGTTAATGCATAATTTATGTGTGGATATGTATGAAATGTGATTGATATCTATGCTTATCTATGGTTTTTATTATTGTGTATATGTTTTGTGAACTAACTCTTACAACTAAAGGAGGTGGATTGCAACCCGCAGAACTGTGAGGTGCAACCCACAACCAAAGGAGTTCCTAGACAACAAAATAGGCGAGGTTCCAGTATCAATGGAGCACAACAACTACAACATGGAGGCACTTAATGAAGATAGTTTTGCATCATTATGATGCCCAATAAAGACACTAGAGGAAAAGAACCCTATTACAATTTGGATTCTAACATAACTAATTTGAGCATATAACGTGCCAATTTGGTTGCAACAAAGTCATAATCCTATTTGGACTCTTCTTCCTTTTCATTTATAGTTTAGATTACTAAGTCATTATCACACTCTGATATCTAAGGAGTGATGATTAATGGTTTCATTTTAGAGTCATGTTTCAATAAACTCCCTTGTGCCTAGATGTATAGCTTGGTGGTTGACGTTAGGGTTAGTTGGTTTTTGTTCTAGAGAAAATATAGTTTTCAGATAATTTTTAGTTATTTGTTATTCCTTATGCAAATAATGTTTATTGTTTAATCATAGTTTCAATGAATAAAATATCTCAGTAGAATCTTATGTGATCTTTTGAATTATGCAATGAAATGTTTGATTTGTCATGATTGCATTGATATAAGAAGTTAGATTTGGTTTAGATTGGTGAAGACAACCACTTGAGCAAGGGCCACTCAAGGTAACTGTCCTTCACTCCATTTCTTGATATTTCATTTCTATTTTAATAAGTTACTTCATATATGAAATTTGTGTTAAATAGATTATTTGTGTTACAGTCATTAATGGGTTCATGAATAATTCTTTTTTTCTCAATGATACTATAATTGTTGAATGTGTTGTACTCTAGAGTGTAGTATAGGTTTAGTTATCACTTCAATTAATTCCTAGCATTCATTTCTTGACATTAATCAGTTATAGTCTTATATTGTAGGTACCCGTAGCAACAGGGTCGGCTTTACTTTCTTTACTATTTTATAGTTTTATGATTTTCCAGTAAGTGGAGCATCTGTAATAGGATGAATTAGGTAATCTTATGTATTTGAAATCACATATAGTGCCAGTACCATCACAAGCCTACTAGCCTTGATCGATAATTCAATAAAGGTCTTTCTCAAGGTTTAAGTGGACTGTTCAGCTAGGTTTTCCCCTCTGAGTTGTGTGATTGCCACCAAGTTTACTATACACTAGTAGGGACTCTACAAATTATACAAGAGAGACGTATATAGAACTACATATACAAAAACTTAGATGAGATATACATAAACAAAGGAGAGTTGTGATATGTATATACTTTCTCACAAGGTTTTATATTATTTTATTTATTCATTCATTTACTTAAATATTAAAAAATAGAATTGGGTAAATTCAAGGCCTTTGAAATTTGGGGGGTTCCTTAAAAAGGTTAGTAATAAATAATTTTAAATTAAAAACTAGAATTATTTTGGTAGGCTTCATGCTCTACAAGGCAAGAGAGAGGCCACAATAGGTGTTTTCTTGAGTTCTAGATATCTACAAGGGATTGGGGCTCCATTTTTCTAAACCATAATTTTTAATTTTGTAACCACCATTTATTAAACTAAAACTACACCATTTTCATTTGAAACCTCCCCTAATTTGGGTCATGACTCTTTTAGCCCTTCCAGTCATATAAGAGACTATGAGCTCCACTTTCCTCTCAAAACCTTGGTCCAACCCTTGGTCATTTCCATAGGAAAGGGTCTTAAATTCTTCATTGAAACTCTTTAGCAAGTCTACCTTGCAACTAGGGTTACCTAGGAAACCAAGGGCTAGCTTATAAGGGGCTAGAAATTCTTCCTTTCCCCTATTCAATTTTCAAAAAAAATGCACCTTAGACAAAAATAAACCTAACTTTTTCATATTTAATTAAATTTTTAAAAATTGCAAGTATTGGAAAGTTAACTTGAATCTCTTCATAGTGGAATGGGTAGTTTTCTTATAATTTCCTCCCCAAATTAGGTAATAATCATTTGAATTTTTCTTTTCAATTTAAAACTTTAAACATTCATAACTTTTGCATACCAAGTCCTTTTTCTACAATTTTTTTATTTTATCACAAAAAATTGACTAATCTATTTATGATGTTTATTTTTTCCCTTGGACTGATGTATTTTCTATTTTTGGGCTATCATTCAGATGTAACACTTTTCACATGTTGAAAACTTCCATGCTTGCAACTACCAACTTTGTGGCTTTGTAGGATGTATGTTGAAGACCTAAATATAGACATTTTTATTTTTTGGGTGATTTGTACATATTATTTATTTATCACATTTAAAATTGTGTTAAAATTTAACTCACATTTAGATTTTAGGTTTAGAAATTAACTTTTTTCTTTTAATCCCAAAGCAATCTTTTATGTATTCTCTTATTTCATGTTTTTGGGTGAACTTGAGGATAAAAAACAAATACCATTTCCCAAATTTATTTTTAAGAGGCCTACCTTAGATTTCATCACCAAGGGAATGGCCTCAACTCTAGAATTTCGATGAAGTGTAAAATATTGGGGGGTGAATTGAAAGATACACCTCTTGGAAGGGAATTTGGTCATTTGATCTAAGCCCCCAAGAAATTTATACCTTTGGGAAGTGAAGGAGAAGAGATGATTACCCTCTCCTCTACGCTATTTTAAAATTTTCACTTTCAAATACATGCATTAGGCTTCACATTCCCTTGTCATATTTCAAGAATATCCCTATAAATTCTTGTTTATCCTAATATATGACCATTGTCAATCCTTCCTTGTGGTGCATTGAATATCAATCAAGCTCGAGAAGTTACTCACATCATACTTTCAAAGTGGGTACATAGAAATAACTTTGAGTAATCCTTTGGCCTCCAATATAGGGGTACATAAGTGGTACATGGCCTTGCACTCCCTAGCTATCCATCACTCAATAGGTAGTATATTTATGGGTCCATAAGGATTGATACACCTTTATTGAATAATCTACTCTTGTTTTTGTATCTTCTTGAATGGGTGTTATGCATACTCAATACGTGTTTGCAAACCTTCATACCAAGTCAACCAAGTCCAATATTTCAAAAAAAAAGACTTTTTAGAAAACACTATCCAAATTGGCATCCTTGAAATGAAATGTTGAAGCCAAGTTTAGGATATCCACCATCCACAATCATAGATCCAACATTTATTTCACCTTGTCATATTGTTACCAATTTTTTGCTACAACTCAATTGGTGGAGCTGACTAAATAATTTTATATTTAAAAGTGGAAAATGCAATTATTTCTACATATGCTAGGTGCTGATTGCATCTTGTTTATCATTTTATAAGTGATCGTTATGCATTGAGATGAAGAAACAAAGTTTCAAGAATTGATTATCATTTTACAATCAAATAGAGTACAGGATTGAGCGTTCAACAACAAATCATTTCAATTGCTTTCTTTTATTTCATAAAGTGATTCATATTTACAACATTTCATTTGATTATTAATATAAGAACTCAAATGGTGATACATTCAAGTGATGGTACAACATTGCATTATAAATGCATTTTCTTTTCAAAATGAAAAGCAGAAAGAATGAAATTAAATATCCACACAAGCCGTAGTTTTAGCCGTTCCATTCATGACAAGAAAGGAAATATACAACTAAAAGAAAAGTGACAAGAAACATGGGACATATCCATCATTTCCTAAGTCGATCTTCGGTTGATGCTTTGTAGCTTGCTCCATCCTACTTCTGCTCATGAATGTGCCTACAAAAGATTAAGAAAGACGTCAATTAAGAGCTCGGGATATGAACTATACTACATGCCATAATAACAAAGATATATTTCAATCCTTGCAATGCATAGAACTAGCTAAAGAAAAGTGTAGAAACATGAGCTGAAAGAGATATATCAACATGATCATATATTGTTTTTATGCTCACATCGTTTGTTTCTTTGTGTATGTATAGGGAAAATCATGAAGCTGATTATCATTTGAAGATCAAGCATGTGGAGAAAAATGGGCTCCCACAAGGGTAGAGCTCGGCATGTTGCCCCTTATTCATTACAAGTGGGCTAAGATAGAGATTACAATCATCATATTCATCAAGAAAGGAAATATATAACTGGAAGAGTAAAATAGAATTCATCCATCAAGCCATTAAGCCAACTGTTCATTCATAACAGTCAAAAATGTTTCTGAAAGCTACAGGTGGACAGTTAATTTAAATCAGCTTGATTAATTCAACTGAGTAAATTCATCTCAAACACTGTTGTATGGTTTATTTTTCTGCCATTCATCATGTTCATAATATCATGCAAAGATCAATAGTGTTCATGCTCACGACAGTGATAGTGAACAGGCATACATAATGCCTCAACGAAGAGAAATGTTATATATTTGCATTTCAGAGGAGAGCAAGTGCATGGAGCAATTTTAAATAAGGGAGCATAAAAATGCATGAAGAGTGCCAAGGAGAGAAATAGTGATATCATATGATCAAAGCATGGAAAGTATAGGCATTCATCTTCTGGTTTATGACTGAAGCAACATAAGTAAAAAGAGGAGTCACAAGAAATGTAAAAGAAATGAGGACATGTAAGCATGATAGAAGTGGATAAGCATTCTACAGTTTCCAATAAAACTAATTTTTGTGTGTTGGATGAAAGAATGTTCCCCATGCACTAAGTTTTGAAAATGACAATACCCATGAATGTTTCACATGTTTTTGCATTTTATGAAGGTTTAGCTTGTTGTCCCAAAGAAAATATAGCAGGGATTTGAAGTGTTATGTTGTTTTGTTCTTTGAAGCTATAAATTTCCTCTTTCAAATCATGAGGGAATGTCATATGTAGAGCAGGAGTTACAAAGCCAAGTTAATGGTTTCTTCAATACAAGGAAAATATCTTTTACACAGTGCAAGGCTTATAAAAGCACATGGTACCATGAAGACAGGAAAATAAACATACCAATATGAGCTTTACCTCAGAAATGTTGTTTTCCTCGAAATAACATTTATCCATGTAATGGAAATAGGAGAGTACAGAAATGCATAAAGTACAGAGATTTAAAATGCAGATTCTTCAAGTTTTAGCAAACCCACATGGGGTTTCGTTTAATACTTAGATTTCTTCATATCACAGTGGACCTTCGTGAAGTTTTAACAGAAAATAAACAGACAGATTTTTTTACTATTTCCAGCATACCCATTTGAGTTTTTTGATCCAAATGCATATTTATTCATTTCTTTTACTATTTTCCATAAACCCACATGGGGTTTCTTTAAAATAACAGAATTGTAAAATGGTGGGTCAAGCTCAAGCTCTGGTTGGGAGAAATGCATAATGGGTATTATTCTCTCAAAATACAATGAACCCATATGATGAGAATTGAGAAAACAGAAAATCATGTTGGGTCGAGGCCATATTTTGCATGAATAATCAAATATGTAGATTCTTGTTCATTTTTTTGAACACCCACATTGGGGTTTTGAATTTAAAGACAATATATTTCAATTTTTTGAGATACCCATGTGATGGTTTTTATAAGACAACAGAAAGTAAGAGAAATCATGGTGGGTTGAGCTTCAGAGGAGGAGATAACAAAGAAAAGTGAGATTTCTTCAAAATAACGAATGCCCACGTCTAGTTTTGTTTCTGAAAATGCAAAGGAAATAGAAAACCATGTTGGTTCGAGCCCAAAAGTATTCAAAAATATCTTGACAAGTATGCTCATGGCGCAGCCTGGAGAAGAGCTTTTATCTCTTGAACGGTATATCATTTCATAGATTAGAAGAGAAATCATGTAAGTTCCATCAGATTTGAGGTTACCTAAAGAAAAATGATAATCAAAATGCATGGAAATCTTTACAGAAATCTAGATTCGAGCTCATACATGGCGTGGCCTATGGATGGCCTTTAAATTTATAAATGAAAACGATATCTTTGCTAGAGTATATGAAGCTTTTTAGCTTCTATTTTGCAAAGACAAGGAAACATGATGGAGAAGTGAGAGTTTACCATGCTCGCCTGAAGAGGACCAAGATGGTCGCGGCCTGCTCTCAATGAGCTCAACACATAGCTTCCAAACAGGGCTCGGACTCTCACACATTGGCGCCTCATATAGAAGGAGGGAAATAGAAAATAAAGACAGAACAAAATGCATCATAAACAACATTCTAGTTGCGGCCTTGAAGGCCATTTTTGCCTTCGAAGCGAAGAGGAAAGCCACAAAATAGTTTTAGAAAAACTTACGAAGCCTGTTTATGGAGGATTCGACCAAGTTGAAGATAAAAACTGAAGTCTCCAAGTACTCCAAGTTGTAAACCCTAGCTCATGGCGGCACTCATAGTAGAGCCATTTTTTTCCAAAAGTTATCTTTGCAAAATGATGCGAAAAAGTAGGCATTCTTTGCATTTTGTTCATTAAGGTTTTGCTTTACCCTAATTCAACTTGGGGCTTATAAATTTCACATTAAAAATCAAATGTTCTAAGATTAAGTGTAATATGTGGCCAATTTCATATGTCTAGGTCGAATCCTTGTGAGGATGGTGAAGATATTTGCCTAAGCCTTAAGTTTGTGTGATTAAATTTTTGGCAATATGAGGGGGCTATAGACTATAGAGAGTTGAGATTCAATTATGCCTTAGTAAAACGGAAAAAGGTTGGAGTCTATGATTTTAATTAATTTTGTGAGAAAATCAATTAAGGATTGTAAATGTTTTCACCTAGATTTAGGGTTTATCTCATTTTTTAATTGATTTTAAAGAAATCAATTGAAATATTCATAAGTGAGATGCCTTGTATTTTTATGATTTTTTAAAGAAAATCAATTGTTGTATTGAGAAATAAGGTTGTAATTATTTTGCAAAAGATTTTCAAAACATCTTTAGTTGCAAAAATTAGTCAAATTGTGAATATGCATATCATGTAAAGCAAAGATAAAGTAGATTATTTTTATCTCTTTGCTATTTTTAGTAGATTGGGGTTGAGATTTTTTCCTTGGTCGGATTTGAATTTCTGGATGGAGAGATAAGGTGTTTTATTTGCTTTAAAAGCATATTTAGCCCATTTTTAGGGGTTGAATAGTATGAACATGGAAACAGTGAGTTTTTTCTACTTTTGTGCTAACTTTTGAGATAATTTTGATACCTTTTCCTTGAGCTTTCTTTGTGAGCTCGGATTAGGGTTTTGGGGGTTATATCTTGAGAAAAACTTAGTTTTCTACTTTTTCTAAGTTTAGATGATAGTTTCTTGCTCTTAGCATTTTGGAGCTTGTAAACTTATTTTGTACTTAGTTTTGACAGGTTCACTCTTTCAGTTTTAATAAAGCAGCAGAGTCCTCCTTCCCACTTCTCTTGTCTCAGTTTTGTAATGGAAATATGATGTCTTTGTGTTTCAAACTTGAATCCTTATGTGTCTTGATGTTGTAAATCTTTGTTCAGAATTACATGGTTTCAGGTTGCATGTTGTATTTAGTCCTTTCAGATCTTCGTGCAAATCACTGATGAAACATGTGCTAATGATATTGTGAGGGCTATTGTGATAGAGAAACTGTTATGAGTGATTAAGTCTGAATTTCCATAAGTCTAGTGAATCATCTGTTAGTCATAGGTTTTAATTTCAGTCATCTTTCTAACTCTTTCCCTTAGAAAATCACTTAGAATAATATATCATTTGGAGAACCAGCTCACTATGGAGATTCTCTTTTCACATAGATCACCCACATCTTAAAAAAGTTTTCATGTTTCAACAGATAGTCTAATTTCTGCAAATCTAACAAAGGGTGCATATCTGATTGATAACACATATTCCAAAAATCCACCATCCCATTCTAAAGCACATAGCCCATAAACATATTCACTACCTTTCAACACCTATCCCATTTCCTAAACCTTAATCATAGCCCATAGTCCATATCTTTGTTTCTCACCATAACATCAAATTTTATCCTAGATACCTTATACAAAAACATAAAGTATTATATCATGAAATATTAATATTTACCATAATCTTGAACTCTTAACCCAAATATCACTTTGCCTCCATTTCCCAATCATTATCCCAAACCTTTGGGTTAAATGGGTTCACCCATTTCTTACTCATTTATCTATTGTCTATTGAACATTAAGTTACCACCATCCTACATACACATTTCCATAATCCAAAATCCTACCATCCTCAAAAATAATCCTTGGAAAAGTTTGAAATATCACATTTAGATCTCTTTTAATCAAAAATTCATCCAATCAATCATTTGGGACCCTTAAGCTATCCTAGGGCCCATATTTCAACCCTTTGAATTATATGTACACATCCATAGGTTCTAAAATCCAAGTCAAATCAAACTATCCCTAAGATCAAAAAGTGTAACATATACCTTAATCTAGGTTAAAAAAATCAATCCATATAGTCCACCTAATCCTCTATTCCCACCTTTGGGAATCATCCTGTCCTTTCAAATAATCTATCTGGACAATCTATTGAAAATTCATTCAAAAGATCACCAAAGGCTATCACCCATTTGGGAATTGATTATCCTTTTGACATAATCATCACAAGTCTAATTACCATCACCTTAAACCTTTGATTTAAAATCACTTCTAATTTGGTACTCATTTCATACAATTCCAATTCCTTCAAATCTTACATACCCATCCTCTACCACATATAAAATTTAAACCAAGATTAATCACTCCCAACATGAGGCAAATCACTAAACACAAAATTCTTCAAAAATATCCCTTTCATAATCAATCCCTCATAGAATGGTTCCACTTCCTATGAGAACCTTCTCAACACAAAGATGATGATAGCAAAATCAATTATGAAAATATCAATCAACCCAAATACATTATTGATCATAATGTCATCTTAAATTATGAACAAGGATGAAACATCATGGAGTGGTTTATTGAAATAAATAAAGATGCAATCCTTAGGCAAGTCATTGAATTTGGGGCTAAATTTTCTCCTAGTCACGATCTCTCTCATCTTGATCACATAGTATATCTTGACCCCTTAGATCATGATCATTCCCATGAGAAACCTCCAACCATAACCCATAATGTCTTTCATCCTATTCATTACAATATTGACCTTCATTTAGACCATTACACTCCCTCTCGAGACAAAAAGAAATTATTTTCCATTAGGGATAACCCCCTATATCAAGAATTTGTCCCACCTAAGATACATACATCTATTAATGATAGGTTTCAAAATATACCATATACTAGACAAGCCATATAAACAATATACACATAACTTGGAACTAAACACCACACTTCCCATATGGGATCCATCTGCATTTTGATCACTAATAGAATACCTCCCACATTCCCACTTCCAATATTCCCATTCAGAATTTTGGGCCTTCACCTAAAACCACCCTCAACTCCTTGAGTAATATTAACCAACACTGACACTCCACTCCTCACAAGAACTATAATGTACAACATCGTCAATACACCTATCCACATCCACCATTGCATAGCTCATCTTTTGACCAAGAATGGAAAGCCATGTTCAAAGAAACCATCAAAGGACTCCAAGGAGGGGCCTATAAGAAATCATATACCTTTGATTAATTGTTTTCATTACCCTTTAATTGATCCATATAAAAAAATCCCATTCCCTAACTCTTTTTAAATTCTTAAGTATGACAAATACAAGGGGAAGGGAGACCCTACATGTAAGAAAATTATTCATGGATACCAAAGAAGTGCCACATGAATATGCATATGTACTATGTTTATTCCCTCATATCCTAGGTGGTAAAGCACTCAAATGGTTCTTGCACTAACCTAAGGGATGCACCACATCCTTTGGAGACCTAGATAAGAAGTTTGTTAAATACTTTTCATGTTACAAGGAATAAGAATTAACCATGATGGACCTATGTAACATCAACTAAAATTTAGGGGAAATATTTTTTATTATTTCTTCAATAGTGGAGAACTTTGGCTATTAGGTTTCCATGGCCAACACTAGAAAATAAACGTGTATATATATTTTTCATAAATCTCAATCCAAATATGGTATTTCACTTATAATTCTAATGTATTACTATTTTTATGAAATCATTAAAAAATGAATCCAAAATGAAAATTCCCTCATTGATAAAGGGGTAGTAAAAATTACTTCAAAGGATCAAAATCACAACAACAAATGAAAAAATTGCATTGAAAAACTTAGATTTTTTTAGCAAAAACAAGAATATAGTCAAAGATGGGATCACCAACTCAAATCATGACCAAAACTTCCAAAAATCTTCATCCATCACCATCCCATCCATACCTCCTAAACCCAAGTGAAAGAGGATAAAATTCACACCCCTTAGAGAGCCTATCAAGGTAGTCTTTCATCAATTGGTTAAATATAACATGGTCATATTTCCACTCACAAAATCTTTCATTAATAGTCAAACCAAACCCACCTAGTATAAGGAGGGAAAAGTATTGATAGTATGACTAAATCAAAGTTCATGCCACAAGTAATTGTATGACATTAAAATATTATATCCAAGAACTTACAAATAGAGGTGAAATTGAGATCAAAGGACCATCCAATGCATCACCTAGTCAATATTTATGGATATATAAAAACCCATTCCCTGTACATATTCAACAATGCACTCAAGGACAACACTCACATTCAAACACAATCTACCACTATAATAACCCTAACACCTATGATATATTATTGGACACATTGAGAAATATAATGAACAAGTTCAAACAATTAAAACCAAAATACTCAATTGTGGCATCACTACCCAACATAGAAAAGTTACTATCCAAGGCCCTACTTCAACCAATCCAAATTCTAAGAAACAATACAACCTCATTGACCATATTGAGAAAACACCCACCCATATTTCTATCCTTGAGCTGCTCCAAATATCCCTCACTCATAGGGATATATTAAACAAAATCCTCTAATAATTCTAAGTGCCTAATAACATTGATCCCTCACACTTTCATAGCCTTGTTCATCATCTTTCCACTAAACTTTGTCTCACCTTCACTCAAAATTATTTTCCTTCCCTTGATCCATCACATAAATTTCTCCTTTATATTAAATATTTCATTTCCAATCATAAAATAAAGCATGTGCTCATAAATAACAGGTCAAGACTAAATATTTATACACTTTGGTTGGTGCAACATTTGGGCTGCTCAATAGAAGCTTTGGATTCTCAAACTATCACTATCAAGTCCTATAATAATGCAAAGAGAGAATAAAATAGCACTATTCACCTTCCTATTGAAGTATGACCCTCATTTTAGTATATGCTATGTCATGTCTTACATTTATATCTTCCATACAACCTCCTTCTTGGTTGACCATGGCTTCATACAATGAAAGTTGACCTTCCACCTACCATCAATGCCTTAAAGTCTCCATACAATAGTTTGGAAGTTGTTATTCCTAGTGACCTCCATCCCTCCCAATATTATAAAATATTAGAATTGAAATATGATAACTGTAGACACTTGAAATTGACCACTTGTGTTTGGTTAATTTTATCCCATATTTCTTCTAATTCCCCTATGTCTACGTTAATTAAATGATATCCTATTATTTAATTAATATTACCTATTTCTCTTTTAATTCTTCCTAAGCCCTAAAGTAATTAATTAATGTAATTACTTACCATATATTTACATTTACCCTTTCTTCCATTAAATTAAATAAATAAATCTATTTATTTAATTTACCCTCATATCTTCACACATTAATTAAATAAAAATTATTTAATTACCCTATTTTCTCTCTCCAAATGTTGTTTCCTCCATCACCCCCACTTGTCTCTAAATTCTAATCATGATCTAATCCTAATCTACCCCCTTAATCACTTGTGAATTCTTAATCAATGATTAGGAAAGGGATTAACCCTTTTCCATTTATCACCTACCCACTTTGTACCCAAGCCTTAAAGGCTTTCCCCTTTTGGGAAGGAACCCCACATGGGTCCTTTCCACAAAATTACCTCCAATGGAATTTAAAATTCATGTATTCCTTTCTCCCCCATACCTTTGGTTTGTGTGAGGAAAAATCTTTCTTTTATGGAAAGATCCTCTCCTTACTCCAAGGGTTCAATCTCCCTATCAATCCCTCTCCTTGTGCCACTTGGCACAATCTTGTGGCATAATACATCACAATCATCGTCCACCCTTGATCTCCATCAATAAATCTGAACCCTTCATCCCTTTTCACTCCCATCATATATATTAAACACTAAGCCATTTTTAAAACATCTCTCACAACTTTCAAATGAGCATCGTTATGATACCAAAATTGTGTGTGAGCACACATCAAAATGAACATCAAAGGAAAATTTAAACAAGGAGCCTTATATACTTTAATTTCATTGAATTGTACACTTAGTTGACTTTCTATGCCTAATCTTGAGTTTTTTGTTTGATCATTGCATTGTTTAATTTTATTGCAATTTCATTCACTTTGACACAATTTTCATGCACACATTTTTGGCATGCCCAATGGGACCCATGTCACAGGTCTACAAATTAAAATTTTCCTTTTTTGTAGATTTACATTTCGTAGGTATAGAGAGGTTACTGTATTGTTTTTTAGGTGAATTAATTCTCTAGAAAGGCTAATGCAATCATAGAAAGGTGAATTTGTAGCCCATATTCCCTAGTCAAAGAAAGGCGAATGCACTACTATTTTGGAAAATGTGATCTCTTGATGGGTGAATGCAATTATATAGAGATGAATGCATGAGGTAGTATACTAATCTTCGTGTGTTAGGAAAATGCATGAGGTAGTATACTAACCTGTAGATGAGAAAATACACCTAATGTTAGGAAAATGTGTTGAAGACCCTTGTATAATCATAGAAAGGTGAATCCAATCTAAGAAAGGGAAAATGTGATATACTCTTGGGTGAACCCATAAGGTATAACATTGTTTAAAATTTCATTTTCTTTGAGCAATATTCGTAGGTGTTGTAATACTTATCTGATAACTATTGAAAAACAAGGTGCGGGAAAGCTACAATATAAACTTTGGCAAGTGAATTCAGATCTAAAAATCAAATTACCAAATCATAAATAAACATGTGATTGCAACAAACATCACAATATAAAATTCAACAAAAAAAATGTGACACCAAATTTACATGGAGAAACCCTTTCGAGAAAAAACTCCACCTGAGAAAAGAGGACAAGTATATTATTAATCTTCCAATGAGAGTACATAATAATACACTTCACTACTGATCTCTAATCAACCTGACAACACCCTATTACCTACAAGAACTCAATATGAAACTACCATCCCATGGCTCCAATTTATAGAAAATGTGGGAGGTAAAACCATGAACGGTAAACCAAAACAAGACCTGCACAAAACCACCTACGAAGCCCCACACCCCTCTTCATGGACATCCAAATGACATAATAAAATATTAATTGGATATTAAAGATTCTCACATGGGAACGTAACCCATAGCCTATCCAAATCCTTCCTTTCCAAATGCTTGGGTGACCTTTCCACTTCCCGATGGAACACTAACGGGCACCTTTTCTTCTCCAATCTTGGATTCCTTCTCCAAAACCTTTCATATTCCATTTTCGACACCTAGGAAAGATGCCTTATCTGTATTTAATGTGTAACCTTTACCAAAAATAAATCCTCTCTTTAAAATATAATTACAACATGCCAAAATTTAATATTTTTTCTCATGTCCCCTAGAACACATTCCAAGGAACGTTCAAACATACAAATAACATAGGATTACAAGGTTAATGTTACCTTATCCTAACATTCTCCCACTTGATATTATACATTATAATTACATACAAGAGATTAAAAAAAACATAAAATTAAGTACAATGATCAATGCCCATGTCCTTGCACCAAGCGAACTTAACTGTGGTCGTTGGCTTCGTAAAAGAATATGCAACATTATCCAAGGCATCAACCTTTTCTATCAAGACCTTACCAAAATGCAATTCAAGGGTTCAGATTCATTGTTGATTAATGACTCAGATCCATTTTCTTGGGCAGTTTACATTAGGGTGGTTAAGTAGGTTAGCTTGTGCTACATTCAATGCATTTTAAATATATCTATATATTACTTGGACCAAGACAGCCAGTTGGGCCATGGGATTCCTTTATCAATAAAGTAATTTTGGCACAGAACTCAAGGTTGATCCTCCCCAAAATTATCTTGCATTATTTTCTCCTTTCTATACTCTTGAAATTTGGATAAAACTACATTTAATCCCTCCTATGCTCGCATTGGGATGATTATGACCCTATGTAACATGATCACCACCTCAACTTCAAAACCCTTATTTATCTTCAACCAATCAACTTGTGACTCATCAAATCTATGCATGATACTTAAAAGATGGTTGCATCCTCCAAGTGATTTTATGTTATTGTTGCATCAGCTATATGTGAGAAATTACTCTCCCACCATTGCCTTAGGATATCAATATTTACATATTCCTTTGCAACCATTTTTCCTATCATTGCTTCCAAAAATGCAATGCAACCTATAGAAATCTCATTCAAAACTTTCTCAATTGTCTCACGGTTTTTCAAGGCCTTATTCATCATCTCTCTTTTAAACTTGAATGACTAGAGCCATGACTCACGCTCATGTGGCTCATGTGCTTCGTCCTAAAAAATTATCTTCTCCTTAATCAAAATTGTTGTGGCACATCAGTTAGCATTATTGATCTTACCATAGTATTGTCATCAAAAGCTTTACAAATAGAAGCAATTTTCTTTATCTTCTAAGAACAAGCTTGACATCTATTATATAATTGCCCAATCCCCTCTAAAATTGGAATCCCCTTATCAAAAACCCTTGAAATCCACTTGTGGGTGAATTGAGCAGCAAATTTCATCTTACCCAATTCATCAATTGCCTCTTTTGATAGCACTCTTAGAGGGGCAGAAGGACCTGCATTTTTTTGCATTGGACTAACCAAATGTTTAATGTAACTTTGAAGTTCTTCCACCTATGCCTTTAGTTTCTCTTTAGCCTTCACTTTTCCAATCTCTATACAATTGTCTCTACTAACTCCCTTATTTCATGGACCTCTTGCTTCTTAGAAGTTGGTCCCAAATTTATTAAAATTCAATATAATCCTCCAGAGCAATGTCTCCTTTAGCCTTGTCTATTTTTGGGGTGGCAATGTGTGCAACCCTACTATTTGACTCATCTTGAACAATTTTAGAATATACTTTGGCCATTTTCTTTTCCTTGGGCTTATTTATTCTAACCAGGAACTCATCTAGACTTTGAGTAGCCATCTCTATAATTGGTTTCAAATGTAGCCATTCTTTTAGCCAATCAAGAGTAGTTGTTTGTTCAATGTTAGGATTTTTCTCCTGCCCTTGACTGCTCTGTGGGTCCCGAGTATCTAATTCCTTATACTTTTTTTCTCTACTCTACTCTTGTTGATCCTTTGGTGGTTCTTCTTGTTATTTTTGCTTCTCTATATTTTTAGTATTAATGTCTTGTTTTTGTACTTCATGATTAGCAAGAATCTCCTCAAAAACTTCTTTTTGTTGATCAATATTTACCTCAACCAAAGGAGGCACAATATCCATGGGTGGATTATCAACTAACTACTCCATCATAGACTCATCTTGATGCATTTCTTCTTGCATAATATGTTCTTCAGGAGTTGTTTCATTTGTTGCAATGGGAGTAGATGACTCTCTTTTTGCAACCTCCTTCAACTCTTTTACAATTTTATGAATATTCTCCAAATTAGGGAATTGAATTCCATTCCTTGGAGAATATTTCCTTTGATATACTATATGGGGCTTCTCCCTTGAACTTTCCACATTGAATAATTTTTCTCGTCTCTCATTCTATTTGTGTACTAGTAGTGGCAATTGGAGTTGATGAGGTCGCTTGTGTATCCTCACCTTGGGAAAAATAAACAATGTCTTATGGTTGTGTTGCAACAGTGGAAGGGAGTGGTTACTATTTTGGAGGAGGAGGGATTGGAGTTGGATCAATTGAAGAAGCATCTTTCTTCACTTTTCCCCTTACTAGCCTTTTCTTAGGAGGCTCCTTGTAGATGACTTTGTTGTCCTCTTCTTTTTTGTAGGCTTTCTCTCTTGGGTGCCCTTTTTCCTCTTCCCCTTAGCCTTCTTCACCTGTACGGGCTCTTCTTCTTCTTACTCTTCTTTAATATCATGAATCTCAATTCTCTCTTCATTTTCTTTGAAAGAGGAGGTAGATTGGGATTCTAGATCTCCCATTAAATCATAAGTCAATTTAACACCATCTACTTCCAAATCAAAAACCTTATAATTTTCCCATAGTTCAGTGTATCTCAATACCGGGCTCATCACTTCATCCAATTCTATGGCCTCCTCCTCTAACCAATCCATAGGTGGAAGAGGCTTATCCTTTATTTCAACATAATCATGATATTGGATGAGATCGTCATCATCCTCCACTTGGTTTGGAATGGAGAATGACTTGTAAAGTTTGATCATTTCTATAGACATTCTTGAATATATCCTCTTTTTTACTTCAAAATCATCCCCACATTTGGCCCAATAGTCCTCAATGTGAGGCTTGTGGCTTTAAGACCTATTGGCCACCTTCTTGTCTACACAATAAGGATCAAAATTTCTTCTTACAATATGAGTTTCCAAGTACTGGAAAAATTGCAATTCTACCTTGGAGTTGGTTGCACTAGTAATATAGGGGCAAGCCTCTATGCCATCAATTACAACTAGGAATTCTTGTCTCATCCTTGTCTTGTGGATAGCTTTCAAAACTTTGTCAAAGGCAACCAATTTCCTTGTAACTTCCAGCAACACTATTTTATCAATTGGGTATCTAAGAAGCTTGTATGGCCTGTTTGGGCAGCCATGTACTTTGATATACGAAAACTTTTTGAAATTGGAAGTACCATGATCCATACTTTTTTACTAAGTCCACTGCTTCTGGTGACAACATAATATGTCGAACCCCTTGCAAAATTCTTACAATGTACATCAAGAAGGCATCATTCACCCTCTTGTAGTGAGTATTGTTGGAAAGGTGCAATTGTGGATAGCAATCATATACCTTATGTTGTCCCAGTCCATTGCCCAATGCTCTGAGATGGGTCAAGCCTTGATATTTGAATTTTTTGGCTAACATATAGACCACATAAGAAGTCATGGTGAAAACCCTATCTTTTTCCAAATTTTTGAATTGTTTATCAATGTTGTCACTCAATACTCTAGCCCAATGGATGTTATTTTCATTGTCTATCTCTTTAATGACATAAAACATCTAGTCTTCAAACTATGTTGCCTTTTCCAAGCCCATTACTCTTCTTAGTACTATCACCATATATCTATATTCATCCTTGAAATCACTTTTGTACATTGTCTTAGACAATTTTGTGTATTTTTTCCTTGGTTTCTTTGCCCATTTGGTGTTTATTATCTCCAGGAATTTATCTAGGCCATTTGTATATACCTTGTTAGCACCTTCCAAAGTGAACATTGTCAGTTTTGAGTGTGAGGGGATCCCAAATGCTTCATCTAAGGCACCTTCTATGAAATTGGCCATTATTCATCCTTCTAGACCAATTATCCTTCTTTGGTCATACCTATAATGTTTGACACATTCTATAATCAAATTTGGACACTAAATTGATGGGGGAAAACCAACTGCCTGTGCAATCCCAATTTTGATCATCTTCTTTGCTAATTCAATGGGGGTGGGCCCATACATCCTCTTCTTAAAATCTAGAAGATTCACATGGCCTAAGTTTGTGTCTCCTACCCTTGCCCAATGGGCAGCAATTTGAGTTTCAAGAAGGAGTCCTTTGAAATCAAACTTCATTTGTGTATTCCTTGATATCTTTTCCTTTTCAGCCTTCCCAATTTGTTCACTTGCCTTTGCTTTCATTTGTTAGCAAAGATAGCCCAAATTACTTGAAATGAGGAAAAGCCTAGAAAGAATGAACAAATATCCCTTAAGGATCTCAATACATTCAAGTTACTTCAAAATTACAAGGAAACCATTACATTGTTCCATAATTGCTTAAAATATCATTTTAAAGTCATGTGCAAGTAATCCCATCATTAAAATCATCAAATTTGTCCTTTGAAAGCATTTCGGATATTTTAAGTTATCATGGATTTTAGGGATTTCCTACAGAGATTCTTCTCTGAAGGAAATAGCTTTCACTCACGATGCAAAGGTTTCTAATCAATTTTCGCATATTCTAGGAGATCATGAAATATTCGAAGAAAGGCAACTCTCAAGGATTCCAAGAGACAATGAAATCTCCAAAGATGTGATTTTGTTACCTTTTAAACACTTTCTTTTCAAGCTCACTTTGGTTTTTAGACACTTCACGTATTTTTAATGGTTATGGATTATTTCATGCAAGGTTGATTTATGCGAGGAAGCGAATCTGGCGAAGACCACTTTAATCAACACTTAGAGAATTTTCAAGAGTTCAAGGACTTCAGGACTTTCAGGAGATCGCTAGATCTCCAAGAGGGAATCCTCATCGAAGCAACTTCCTAAGGGACTCAAGTATTTGGAAATTCTGCGGATTCCAAGCAATCTTGAATATTTCATGGTGGAGGTGAATCCGCGAGGAGATCTCTTTAATGAATGCAAAGGCTTCATTTCTTAACACATTCGTGGACTTCGAAGACTTTGGGGATTCCGTTGGGTTACGAAATCCATGAAGGTTATGATTTTGAAAAAAAAAATAAAAAATGTTAAGTTTTCACTTGTCCTTCGGACTTTCAAAAGTTTCGAGGTTTTCTCTTTTTTAAATTGAGAAAATGTATTATATTAAAAATAGAAAAAGAATTTACAAGAATACAAATGTGCTTAAAAGATGCGCATCCCAATCCGAATGACTATAAGAAGCGGTCAAACAAAAAAACCAGAACATATACCAGCTAAAACAGTATAAAGAAAAATTCCATGAAGCTCAGATTTTTGTAAAAGGCAATAAATGTCTGAAATTTTACTTGTTTTGCTTTCTTAATGATTTGCCTTTCAGAATCTGTAGGGTCTCGCAGATTTTAAAGACCCACAGATTTTTGAAACGACAATCAAATTTCATGAAGCTGCAATTTTGTTAGGTTTTATAATTTTGTGAGTCTTGACCACGATGACTCATTTGAATGTAAATGATTAGGGTTTTCGAATATTTTGAGTTCAAACTTTCAAATTCATATAACCCTAAATTTTATTATAGATTAAAACGAATTTGATCAATCATTTTACTTTGAAAACCAAATCATATGAACATGATATAACATGAAAAACCCTAATGCTTCAATGTTTAACCATGATTGCCAAGATTTCAAGCATTCAAACTATCAAAAAAAAAACTTCAATAGAAACTTTAAAACCCTAAAATTACCTTCTTAACCATTACAGCAATAGAAACTTTAAAACCCTAAAATTACCTTCTTAACCATTACAGGGTAGTGCTAAATAAATGGACAGGGTAGTGCTAAATAAATAGACAGAGTACTGCAGCACTTGAACATAATAGGAAGTTTTAAGAGGTTTAAATAGCCTCCTTGATTCTATTAATAATCTATCGCAGCTGCCGCACTTGAAAATAAAATATTGTCACGGTTTAAATAACCTCCTTGATTCCATTAGCAACCTGTCACACCTGCAACACATGAACATAGAAGGGTGTGAACGTTTAAATAACGTCTTTGATTCTATTGGCAACCTATCACAGCTGCAGCACTCGAACATGGTAGGATTTATAGATTTAAATAACCTCCCTGATTCTATTGGCGATCTGTCACAGCTACAGCACTTGAACATAGAAGACTGTTGAGGTTTAATAACCTTCCTGATTCCATTGAAAACTTGTCACACTGCAGCACTTTTGAAAACAGAAAGTTGTAAAGGTTTAAATAACCTCCCTGATTCCATTGTCAATCTGTCACAGCTGCAGCACTTGAACATAATAGGAAGTTTTAAAGGTTTAAATAACCTCCTTGATTGTATTGACAATCTATCACAGTTGTAGCACTTGAAAATAAAATATTGTAATGGTTAAAGTAGCCTCCTTGATTCCATTGGCAACCTATTACAACTGGAACACTCGAACATAAAAGGGTGTGGACATTTAAATAACCTCCCTCATTCCATTTCCAACCTGTCACAACTTCACCACTTGAACATGGTAGGATTTATAGATTTAAATAACCTTCTTGATTCCATTGGCAACCTGTCACAGCTGCAACACCTGAACATAGAAGGGTGTAAAAGTTTAAATAAACTCCCAGATTCTATTGGAAACATGTCACAGCTGCAGCACTTGAACATAGAAGACTGTAGAAATTTAAATAACCTTCCTGATTCCATTGGCAACCTATCGCATCTGCAGCGCCAGCACTTGAAAATAGAATGTTGTAGAGGTTTAAATAACCTCCCCGATTCCATTGTCAACCTGTCACAGCTGCAGCACTTGAACATAATAGAAAGTTTTAAAGGATTAAATAACCTCCTCGATTCTATTGACAATCTATCACAGCTGCAGCACTTGAAAATAAAATATTGCTATGGTTTAAATAACCTCCTTGATTCCATTGGCAACCTGTCACAGCTGCAACACTTGAACATATAAGGGTGTGGACATTTAAATAACCTCCCTGATTCCATGGGCAACCTGTCACAGCTGCAGCACTTGAACATGGTAGGGTGTATAGATTTAAATAACCTCCCTCATTCAATTGGCAACCTGTCATAGCAGCACTTGAACATAGAAGGGTGTGAAAGTTTAAATAACCTCCCTGATTCTATTGGCAACCTGTCACAGCTGCAACACTTGAACATAAAAGACTGTAGAGGTTTAAATAACCTTCCTGATTCCATTGCCAACCTGTCACATCTGTGGCACTTGAAAATAGAATGTTGGAGAGGTTAACCTCCCTGATTCCATTGTCAATTTGTCAGCACTTGAAGATAATAGGAAGTTTTAAAGGTTTAAATAACCTTCATGATTCTATTGACAATCTATCACAGCTGCAGCACTTGAAACTAAAATATTGTCATGGTTTAAATAACTTCCTTGATTCCATTGGCAACCTATCATAGCTGCAACTATAGACATTTAAATAACCTCCCTGATTCCATTGGCAACCTGTCACAGGTGCAGCACTTTAACATGGTAGGGTGTATGGATTTAAATAACCTCCCTAATTCCATTGGAAACCTGTCAAAGCTGCAACACTTGAACATAGAAGGGTGTGGACGTTTAAATAACCTCCCTGATTTCATTGGCAACTTGTCACAGCTGCAGCACTTGAACATAGGATGGTGTGAAGGTTTAAATACCTCCAGATTCCATTGGCAACCTGTCACAACTGCACCACTTGAAAATAGAAAGTTGTAGAGGTTTAAATAACCTCCCTGATTCCATTGTCAACCTGTCACGGCTGCGGCATTTGATCCATGCCAATAGTGTTTTCAGAAATTACTGTGGTGGAGACTGAAAAATGCTGAAAATTGTCCCAATCATCATCTTCTACATTCTTCAGACCGTCATCAGATTTTACCATATGGGAGGTGGACATGATAGAGTCCGTCTCCGAAGGCATGTCTATTATAACTGCTAATGGCTGCACAGCCAGTTTTAGAATAGGCAATGGAATAGGAGGAGTACTTGCCAAACTTGACATGGTCTCTATCCTGTACAGGAAGAACAACTATTACATGCAGCTTGTAGGTATCAACGCAATGCTCAGTATATATATGATCTTTTGGTATTGTCTTGCAACATAAGTATAATACCAAAAAACATTTGGTTCATGGTCTACACGTCCAAAAAGTTATCATACAATTTCCACAAATGTTTTACCACAATGTGAATACCAGATTTAGCTAAAAATAAATTGAACTCATATTCTATAGCTTATTCTCTTCATTATTAAATTGAATAGCACGGCGAGTATTAATTCAATTTTTTCTTTGAAGGAAAAAATATTAAATCATAAGGGAATTATATATTAAATGAGAGCCAGGCTTGACTATACCTGGGAACTTTCTTCAGCCTCCACAGAGGCAGACATAATTATTGTTTATAGAAGCAAATTTAAGACATCTTGTGGGATTCACTAGCCTCTAATAAAGTGTAAAGAAGGAGAAAAAGTTACAGACTTTCACCAACAAATTGAAGCAAGAATGAGTTCAAAGGGAACAAAATAAAGCCTAATATCGTAACTTTATATCTCAATTGTAAATCTGAAAAAGAAATGCATTGCTTCATCAATACCTGTGTTAAATTCTGTATTAGGGAGAAAACATCAGAAGCATGCTCTCCCATTTCAGTAAGTGACTCTCGGGGTTCTCTTCAACAGCTCTTTGCAGTATCATTCTCAATGCATACCTCTTTGCAGAATCCTTCTCAATGCATGCAATCCAGCCATCTCAACCTAAAAAAAATAAAATACACATATCCCTGTCAACTTTTGAATTGTGTATTTTACGTCTTTTGAAAATGCAGAGCAATAGAAAACATACCTCCACATTCGAATCTCCCAGGGTTTTATGTAGACAATTGATGCAAGGTTTCCATGCAGCACTCTGAATGTTTTCTTTAGTGTCGTGTTCATCAGCAGAATACTTAACAACTAGAAGTGATCTTGTCAAACTTAGCACTATTCCCAGCAAGAGAGCTAATTTCTCAAAGAGGTCCTTAGACGCTTCACTGGTTTCTTAACCATGAAGTTTTTCAATGTACTGTTGACAATCTTGTGGAATGGTTGGCCCCGAAGACCCTTAGAGAGTTTCTATATAGTCCCCGCTATTTTCATCCAAACAAATTTCATCTTTACCTTCAAAAAGTAAAAGAAAAAACAAGTAGATAAAGGTACCCAGAAAGAAAATAAATTTCCATCATAATATCTTTGAAGGATAGATAACCATTTAACAATAGAACAGATTACATTACAAGTTTAATATCTAAGAATTCATCACTTACGTATAGACATTAAAATGTGTCATGGTTAAACATATTTTGTAAATTATTTTTCAGTTTAGATAGTTATATGGTGATTATACTGTTCTTTTGTCTATAAAATGTCTAAGACTCTAAGTCTATGGTCCAATAATGCTACCAACTAAAGCTACAAGAATAAACTCATTGTGAAAGTTTGGCAATCTCAGAAAATAAATAGGGGAAAATGCGGCCTTGGTTACAAGGGTTTTGTTGGCTCTTATGTTCTAAAATATTCTAAACCCATAAAATTTGTATAAAAGGTCATATAAATATGTTAAATTTGCAGTTTATGATGATTATGATGATGTTGCTCCTTACTAGTATATTCCAATTATTTAAGAATAGCATGTACTTTAATCATTCAGTTCCCAAGTATATGAATGCATTTGATCAATGAAACAAAGTATCTTTAAGAGAGAAGCTTCTAAAAGGGGTTATCCTTCAAACCTCGAAGTCTAACACTCATTAGAGTGACAAACCAGCTATTTGACAAAAAGAATAAGGAGGATGCAGATTTTGTACAACAAATGAGGCAAACAACAAACCTCAGAGCTTAGCTGACAAGCAAATCTCCCAGCTATTCGTAATGAAGAAGCAATTAGAACATCGTATCTTGGAAAAACAGATTCAGCACTGCAATAAAATTATTGATCAACTTCAAGATTTAAGTAAACCACTTCTCATTATATCATATGCACTTGCAACCACACACTACAAAATGACATACACAAACAAGATTTTTTGAAATAATTAGATCATAATATACACCATTCAGCAAGAGTATCCACCAGTTAGAACAAAAGGTCAAAACTCAAAACATATTAATTTATGCAAAATATATTTCTTGGAGATTGGGAAAGATAAATCATGAAGCAAAAGAAGAACAGTTTTAAGGCCTAAGTCGTGCACGTGACAATCAAATAATTATGCCTTTGAAATAATCATGACACGCAGATCAGTTATAGTAAGAACAAAGCTTTCATCAATGAAGTATTCAGTGACCTTTTTCATCTAAAATACATCCAATTAATTAGAAGTTAAGCCATCTGAATATGGTCTCCTCACAGATAGCATTATCTTAAAAAGAAAGCAACAACAAAAAAGAGATATTGCACTTCAAGGCTTACAAAATTGGGAAGTATTCTCCTTCCAAATAGAAATTATCAACCAAGAAACGTGCACGATAAGATATACCCAGTGACATTCGAATGAGAATCACAAAGATAAGAAATTAATGAGTTTCGCAATGCTAAAGACAATCCGAAGAAAACAGTGGGATATATGGTAAGCTGAATGAGACGCAGTTTCCTACTTTCTTAAGAGCATTGCATTTCTCATGAAGACAATTTTGATCCCCAATTCGCACTCCATGCGTCCATTGATGATAACTTTTCATATATCATAAACTAGGCACAAAAGGGGAACGTCTGAGATGGATATTTTGATGATATTTTTTTATCTTGATGCGGTGATAAACAAATTTCCTTTGCAGCCATGAATGATGTTGTTAAAGGAAATTTTAATCGTAATTGGCATTTTTGAGCTTACAATGCCATAGCTGAGATTGAAGATAATTTTCAAGTAGAAATGCCTCCTCTTTCTTGAGATTTCTGAAGACTGTATATTGTTCTCCCCTACATAACAATGAAATTCTTATTTGTATCTACAAAGTGAAGAACACCCTTATCTACAATGAACAACATCAAAAGTTGCTACCACAATGCAGGTGACAAATTATTGCCACCTTCATTAGGTTCTTAGTCATCCTTTGGAGAAGTACAATGTGCATCACGTTTAAGGAGCAGTTTACTCTAATACTAGTAGGGTTATAGAGTAATGTACAATGTGGATCTACATAGCAATGTTCTACGTGATGCCAATTTTTTATTATAAAAAGGTCAAATGGAGTTCTATGAAGTCTTGGGTTTATAGTGTTCACATAAATCAAATTCAACAACACAATCATTCAACCCCTCAACAATATTTTTACTTTTAGGGTCCTTAGATCCTTCTCACCTATATTGCCAATTCTTTGGTGCCACAACATTGTTTCGTCTATAGATAATTTTCTCTTAACAGCAAGAGATCACTCAAGCACCCATAAAACATGGTCATTAAAAATAGACACAACATTCCTTTTTTTTTGGTTATGAATGATGAGGGTATATATTCTATAAGTTTCTTCAATATAGAAACAAAAGAAACATTGCACTAGACAATGCATGCATATATAGCTAAAACATAGTGCCCACACAAAACTCTTAGTAAGCACTATAGATCCTCGCACCATCTTACACTATCTACTAGAGAAAAAAACATACACACATGCATCATTGAGTTTGTTAATTGATAATAGATTCTATGCCAAATTAGGAATGTGCAACACACTATTTATCCCTTTCACTTGTCCATCTAGAAATGACATATGAACTCTATACCATGGCCAATTATGTTTACTTCAAAGTCATCACTAAGGTACACCTTCCCACCATCATATTCTTCATGCTTTGAAAACCTCCATTAATGGGAGAGGATATGGAAGGAAGCTCTAAATTCTATCAAGTACACACCTTCTGATGTATGAGTTTCCATGGTCATGATAAAAGCATCAACATTATTGTGGGAAGATTTTTTAAACTTAATAAAATCAATTTTATTTTTCTTCTCCTTTTTGTAGTCTCTACAATGATGGTCAAGCTTGCTATAGTTATGACACTTAGCTTTGGACTTTCAAAGAGATTTGAATCTTCCACAAGGGTTGAATTTAGACTTTTCTTTCTTCTTGTCCTTCTTCTTACCTTTATCCTTTGATTTTCCATGAACAACTAGGACCTCTTTAGTAGATTTAGAAGCTTTCCACTACATCTCCTCTAAGAAAATCATAGCCACTACCTTATCCATTTTGATTTTCAAGGTAGTTCTCCCAATCACCATCGCCAAGCAATCCCACAAGGCTAGCAAATAATACATCAATGACATGCAACAATATTTTTTCTCCATTTTCACTGTAATAGAGTACAACTAGGCCATATCATATTCAATGCATCAAATTCTTGGCCATAGGATCACCATCATCCATTCTCGAGGTTCACAAGGTCTTTCTCAAGAAAATTTTGTTAACCAAGGATTTAGCCCATAATTCTCTCCTTTTTACAAGGACCTTGTACAATGGCTTCTTCATGTACATTCAACAAAACAAAATATCTCAAGCAAAGATGGATGAAGAATTTTTCAATTTTGTCTAATAGATCTCAACCAACTTGTGATATTGCAATGTGTTTAAATTTAGAGACAACTCCTAGATCTCTCTCTACAAGCATACCCTCGATTTTGAGCTTCCACAACTCAAAGATAGTGCTAGTAAACTACTCTGTCTCTATTCTCAATGTGCTTGTTACTTTTTGCAACAAGATCTCTTGCAAGCTCTTGGTTAATCTAAAACTAGTACATAAAACCTTATCCCTAGCACCTAAGACTCGAGGTGATCAAGATTTGATGGCAAATAAAAGGAAGAAAAGGAATAAAATATTCTTTCTACACTAATCTATGAGAGGAGGTATACGTGTAAAAATTAAATTGATCATACAATTACAAAGAAATAAACATAGTGATTTACATGGGGGAAACCCTTTTGGGAGAAAAACCCCATAATCTAAGGTAGCTCAATATATTATTCAACAATCAATGGTCCCAATACACTTGCAAAATATAAACCTTTATAGAAGTATTATCTATGAGAGATTTGGAGCAATTCTAGCAACAAAATAGTATCTACAAAATTTATTATGAAACCTTCATCTTGAGCACCCAATCAATAGAAGTAATAAAGGGGTAAATGCAAGAAGATGAGTCCACGAAACGTGGAAGATTTTGCCTTAGGCAAAAAAACGAAATCGTCTTGCAAAAAACGAGATCCCGTTTTTAAAAAGTGGGGTCCTGTTTTTTAGCTTCGAGATCCCGAGCCTAAATTTAAAAAATGGGATCCCATTCTAAAAATTTTCTAGATCCAGTTTTGAAAATTTTCCAAACGAGATCCCGTTTTGAAAACTTGCCATTTTTGAAAACTTTCAATTTTTGAAAAATTTCCATTTTCAGAAAGTTTTCAAAACGAGATCCCATTTTGAAAACTTTTCAAAAAAGGAAACTTTCCAATTTTAGCAATTTTCAAAATGGGATCTCGTTTCGTAGAACCATAAAAAAATTGTTTTTTTATGAAATGGGATCCCGTTTTTTAAAATATGAATTTTTAGTCCGGTTTTTGGCTTTTTTTTTGGTTCGAGTAATGGCTTGGGGACCCGAACCTAAACTTTGGACCTGGTTTGACCTGCAACTTGAAGGTCATGTTAATGTCACAGGAAAATAGTGACTTCGGACATTTGTTTGAAGACCTCTTTTGCCAAATTTTTTTATGAAATTAAAACCCATTATAGATGAGACAGTGCAAATTCCAAATATGTAAAAAAAATTTACAATTTAATTATTTTTTCTATTTTTCAATTAATTTCTATAAAACTGGTCCATAAATTTGAAATTATCTTTTTTAGTATTTTAATAACTTTTATTAAAATATTTTTTGTAAAACTAATTGCACCAAAATGTACTTGACTTTTATTTTCAATTTAAAAAAAAAATTCAAAAAATGATAAGTTTAGGTCATCTTATGCGTGTCGTATATAACGATTTTTCAAAACGACAAATATGGCTAATAAAAATTTAACCAAAAAAAAAATCAATAAAAAATTACAAAAAATATCGAAAAACATGCTTCATGAGTCAAATCTTTTCCCAAAAGGATTTAGAAAAATACGATAATTTAGGTCAAAATATGGATGTCATACACGTGCATGGTATGGTAAAAAAAAAGGTGACTTTTAAACAATGGTTTTTAAAAACACCTATTGAAACTCAATTTGTACCATGTGGGTATTGAAATAAATTACATATTTGGAAACTAGACTCCAAGTACTACATTTTATGATTAGTGATTTTTTTTAAGATTCCATCTCTAAGTGCTTCAAATTTTAAGGTCAAACGTGACAAATTCTGAAAATAGGGAAAACACTTTCATTTTTTGGCCAAAAAGTGGACTCAACTTTTTGCACACACCCAAAGGAAACCATGAAATGATAATTAAGAAACCATATGTTATAACCACCCAAAATATGGCACCAAAATCCCCAATAAAAATCCGACACCCAAATCCCTAGACAAGTCCATAGGCTAAAAATAGCATATTCCTTCCCCCTACCATAAACTCATCATAATCTATTCAAAAACTTGGGTAATACATTTCGGTTCCATTATCTCCACTCAAAGATGCCTTATGGCATATCATAACATGCATGATAAGTTAGTCATCAAGTATAACTCCTTACAAATCTCTTATGTGTCATATATGCTCTTACATTTTTAATCAACTTTTGATTTGGGAATCCAATTGAGACCACCTTTTTATATTATAGATTTTGAAGAGGTCCATGTCACTATAACCTACTTACTTCAATTAAAGCTCATTTTGACATTATTTCAAAATCAAAATCAACTTCTAAAACCTTGAAATTACATTTTTTTGTTCTTTAATATTAAGATGCAGATTGAGACAACTTCACTAACAATTTTAATTTATATTTATAAATAACTCTCAAATAGATGAGTTGGATCTGACATAAAACTATCCAACCCTTATATTTTATGGTCAAGGAGTATTCTACTATAAATATTTGATACTTTTATGCAGTACAAGTGTCCATGAATGAAAATGTTAGCAAACATTTGTGGTTTACTTTAAAACAAGGGCTTGTTCCTTTAAGTGGTATGAACTTTTCTATGTTTGAGGTGGCCTTTGTACTGGTATAATTTATTTTCGAAGTCAATTCTAAGTCTTGTATATTTTTCTAAACTTCAATGACTCATAATATTAATGATAGATAAAAGGTATCATATCATACTGAACAAGATACCTTACAAGCTTTGCAACAAGAATTTGAGAAACTAACAAGAAACTAATTACATGTTAGACCTTGCAATAGTCTTCATAAATTGAGGTTAAAAGCCATTAATTATATTGACAAAAATAATAGCCACTTATAAAACATAAATCTAACAAAAACATACTAACATAAATTGAAAGCAACAAGTTGTAAGCACCAATTTATCAGTTATTTAGTAGGTTACTCACTCAATGTACAAAACCTTGTGAGGTAGCCAAGTCCATCATTACCCTCCCTGTGGGCCTACAGCTTGGGATTCTTAATCTCTTCTATCTTGCCCTCAAGTTTATCGACCCTTTTGACCAGTCATGCCTCCTTTTATCCCATAGCACTAAGTTCTCTGTCTACAATTAGATAGTACTAAGTGTTCAGTTAGAAATGTTTATGATTGACATAAGGCAACTGAATCTTTAGTTATGAAGTAGTGGTGTCTTTGTGTCCTCTAGTTGAGCGGAAACTAGGTCTATCAGTAAGATAGTTGCATATTAGAATAAGGTGTCATGTGCGTGGCATCACACCTGTTTGCAACAATTTTCTATTTAGGTAGAATGGAATAAAGGTGGATGCGTGGTTAATCAACTATTGGAACTGTCACCAATTAAGGAGGTTAACTATTTGCAACTACCATCAATTGGGGACTGGTTGTCACTAATTGAAAAAAGCAGGATTATAAAACATAATGCAGAAGAGAGGACACTTTTGATAAATTAATAAAACATTCACCTCTCATTTCAGTGTTAGTAGCACTACTACATCAACTCGGTGCACCACAGACAAAACCCTTTAGGGAAGAACCTGTTGTCTTAGGGATGAAATCCACAGAAGTAGTATGTGGTGTATGTTGAGAGCAGATTTGTGTGGAGTGATTTTAGACTTGTAGGCTATAGAGTGCATCAGAATCATCAAATGCAACAAGTTCTGCATTAGTCAGTAAGTATAGAGTTTGTACACTAGGAGTTTTGATGAACCAGTTCTGTATTAGTAAGTACAGAGTTTGTATGCTAGGAGTGCCCAGGAAGGAATATCATGTTGTTTACTTCAATCTTAATATTTGTCTATGACTGAAAAAATAAATAATAAATCTGTCTCTATGATGGTTAGACTAGTTCTGGGTTTGTTTTTCTATACTGTTTGCTAAGGTAATTAAAGTAGTATATTTAGTTTAGTTTATTATAGCGATTTAAGGACAGTACATGCCCTGTCGGAACCTTGACCTCCAGTTGGCTCTTTTTGGAGAAATGAATAGATGCAGGTGCCCTGAGGTCCAAAATTAGGCTACGAGGATTTCCTTTTGGTGGAGGCTTAAATAAATAAGCCTAGATATCTTGTTGAGAAGATCCCAGACTATATCTTGAAGAGAGGCTGCCTTGTTCGTGGTGATCCAGAGTGACGCTTATACTAGATATTTGTGTGGAAGAGAAACTACTTTGAAGATAAAGTCTCCATGCCTTGCAGTACCTGGTAGAGCAGGTTGTCTGTGGAGATAACAAGAATCCAAGGATTTTGATGCACTATGGTCTACTTCAGAGACATATAATGAACCTGAAAAGTAGGCTTGGCTTAAGAGAAACTTATTTGCTATGGTTTTATGGTCATCCCCCTGTCCTATAATAAAATAACTCCCATGACCAAAAGGAGTAGCGTACAGTGATAGAAAAGTAACTAACAATGAAGGATGATTGAATTGAGGGAAACTCAAGTTAATATCAGCATGCCGCAAATCAATGGTTGACATTGGGTACAACCGTTTGTTAATATCAGGAGGTTTCTCTTTTGTTCCACCCACGTAGCTGCAGGGAGTCTTTCTAGGGTTTTATGGAAATTTGTTGAAGGAATCTTCCTCCTTTTCAAGGCATGGGTAATGCTCAGCTGGTCAAGACACCCATGTTGCTGAGAAGTTCACCACGTTGCAGGAACAAAGCCATAAGTAATGGCACGTTGAGGATATCAAGATAAGGAAAATCCACATTGCAGAGTTTTGGGAGAGATTGCAGGGGCACGTTAATGTCAAAGAGAGGAGTAATCTCAGGAATCAAAGGCAGATTATTACCCACGTGATGAGAGGTTTTCAAGAGGTATTTTTCAGCATGGCTTCATTAACAGGTCTGTTAGTATTTCCCATAGAATCCTGACTTTGTTTTGAACGAGTGTCATGTTTTCCACTTGTAACATGATGACTATGCAATGAATGTATAGAATAGATCAAAATATGATAGATACATTGGTCAGAGTTATGGGTCTAAGATGGGCATTTAAAACTGTTGTTTAAAAAAGAAATCATTTGCTAATGACCTAGTTATTGTCAATGTTAGAAACAAATGATAGGAGATGTTGTGCGATGCTTCATTGTGGTGTTGAATCGGGATCTGCTTGCTTTGTCACAGTGATGGGGTAATAATTTGATATGAGCAATTTTCTTTGTAATAGATCTGCATATCGGGGATATGGATGTTTAAAAGGTAAGATGTTAGTAACAGTCATATGAACTTTAAATAGGCACTGAGACCTAGATGACAGCCCAGAGCATTTGACATATAGGACAGTTAGCAGAGGCAACATTTTTGGTCTATAGTAATCATAATCAAAGGTAGAACTTCATGACATAAAGGCATGACAGAAGTTTACAAGGTTGATGACATGAAGAGTTATCGACAGTGACTCATCTCTGCACAGAAAAGAAGATAGTCAGGCTTTGAGAGCACAGTATTGAAGAAGTTTCAGACAGTGAATGCCTCTCCCAAGACTGAATTTTGGAGATATGAGAAAAACATTGCAGCAGAGGATGAACTTAGCAGGTGGTATCCAGAATGTCAACATTTTCTCTCTAGGATTCTTGCTGCAAATCCTGCAACAAGAATGTCAATTCCTGATATATGAAACCACAAATATATTTTGAAGAAATTACCTGAAGATTTGGTAATGCAGCTGATATAAGTTACAATCATTTTGACAGTTTGAATCAACAACAGCAAAGTGGACATGAGATTATGAGAATCATTGTTGAAAGCTAGGATATCGGTACCAGGCGTTGGTGGGATGGGCCTTTACATTGGAGAAAGCCTAGATTTTGATAAGATAGACCTGAAGAATGATGATGCAGACCTAGATGTTTCATATCAGTGGGGAGGTTGTTTGTGACATGTAGCTCTATGGTTGTGTTTGAAGGAGCTAGTTCATGAGGTGGAGTATCAAGTTTGAAGGCAATTTAGAATTCCAAGATCAGGTTTATACCTTTGGCCCTGAACAGGTGTTTCTTACTATTGAGAATGACATAACCTTTAAAGACAAAAGTGAATAGGCTATGGCAGATGGCAATTAGGAAGTAGTATTCTACACATGACAGGGTGTAGTAGTCATGAAACCAAAGGATAGTATACATGATCAGACTACCATAATAATACACTATTGAAGTGACAAATAACAGTGATAGCAGGGTAAAGAACATAGTTGGTCAGAGCAATAGAAGGGGCAGTTTACACACTGAAGAAGACAGCCACCACAGTCAAAGTCCCAATATAAGACAGCCATAAAGCACAAAGCAGTGTCATAACACTCAAGTCAAAGTAAGATTTCATGAGACATCGGTGCTACAGGAAAGCTACAGGGTAGTTAATGTTCCAAGTTAAGCAATGCTGATAAGTCGGTAAGCAATGCTGATAAGTCAGTAACACCACAGTTGTTAGCTGCCAGTCTATGAAGAGGGAAGAAGGATGTTTCATTGTCATGATCAAATCATCCAAGTTTGAACAATAGACTTGAACAGGGCAAGTACATGTTTGACCATAAGATAGTAGGTCATGATGTCAATACACAAGAAGATAATGACAATAAAATGGACAGTAGGCCTGAAAGGGGCAGTCACAAGACTGTCATGTAAACAAAGCTAATGTTGGTCAAACAGGTACAATGGCCAGTCATAGTCATTGTAAATGGACCATGATTAACATGGACAGGCCCATCATGATATAATAGTCTTTCCAGCCAAATAGAGGACAGTTTGGCATAACAGTGTACTGTAGACAGAATTAGAGAGACACAGGGCAGTATGCCAGTTTCAAGGATAGTCATCTCATGTTAAGGGCAGAGATTGTGAGCAGTTCATGAAGAGTGCCCTATCAATACATTGCATGTGAAGACAGTCAACACACAGGTTGAGAGGGTAGTCTTTACATAAAAGAGGGGAGAGATATGAGAAGGACAAAGATGTATACAAATGTAGAACAGCTATATCACAAAAGGAAAAAATGCAGAGGTAATGGACAGTGTAATGATAGCCTACAGGTCAACTATGCATTGTCAAAGGGAGGGCAGTTACAGTCCTGTCATATGCACTGTAGAAGACAGTCTTCAAGAAAGTATGCCATACCTTTTGGAAAGAAGACTGTAATGAAGCCATTTCTAAAGCCATTTCTAAAGGACAGTTGCCTCTAAGACCAAGTTCAAGATTATCATGAGAAGTGAAGTTAAAAGAGCAGACCTATGACATGTCACAACCCTAATTGTGACCTAGCCCTAAAATTTTGTATTGTCATGTTGATATGGATGATGAAACTTAACTATCATAACGGTTGGCCCTAAATTTCTATAATGTTGTTTTGTATGGTGTTTCACCTAGATATAAAAACAACTGTTTTAGTTAGTTGTTAAAAGGTAATCGTTTTAATGATACAATGAATGGGGTTAGTTATGGTGTTTATGAATGTGTTTCCTATAATTTTATATATAGCTATATGATTGAATTTTATATGGAAATGTATAGTTGCCGGAATTCTCCATTATGGGAACATAGACAATGTACCAGTCCCCGTACCCAAAATTTCCAGTGAATCATTTACATATAAAATAGTCGTCTCCTTATTTATTTAACTCACGTACCCTAATTTGATTGGCGTCTCCGTCCCCGTACCACTACCAATACCCTGCGTCTCCCGGTAACTATGTGGAAATGCGAATATTGTGGATAATTGTTAATCTCAGATTTCATTATTGGAAATGCACTAATGTTATTCCTAATATTGTAGTGTCACGGGATATTTACACACTCTTACTGAAGAGAGAGTATCATCGGGAAGGGGAATCTACCCATCCAGGGGCAATTGTGTGAGAGTAGCACACACAAGCACGTAGTGCAATTCCCAAGTCATATATTGAATTGGGAAGGGTAAATAAAGTGTCTTGATTATTTTGACCAAAATTTTATAAGGAATTAAAATCAACACTATTAATAATTTATATTTAAATTAATTTATAATGAATAATTTATAATTTTAAAATAAACAAATAGAAATATAATAAATAACAATAAAATAAATGATATATATATATATATCCTAAATATTCCTTCTTATTTAAGGAAGAGAATATAAGATGAAGCCCAGGGCTGGAAGAAAATAAAAATAGAAATTGTTTAAAAAAGAAAAGAAAGAGTATTTAAGGTACGTATCATATGCTTTATCCAAGGCAATAAAAACAAAGAAAGGACAACAAATAGGTTGGAATCTGATCAGCCAGCTGTCAACAAATGGGAAAGGAAAAATAAATAGATGGTAAGGAAAAATAAATACTAGTTTCACGGGTATGAAGAAACTGTTAAAGTTTTCTCCTAATATCATGCAAGCTGAATGATGGTGAATTTCACACTATAAAATGTACAATCTAAAACTCTTTAGTGGGTGTTTATTGTGATTAAATAGAATCAGCTTATAGCTGCTCAGAATTTAGGAGTGACTAATTATGAATGCTTCAGATTGTGTAAGGAGCAAAAATAGAATTTTCTTTTATAAAACAACACTGGGTTGAACCAAAACTCTGGGTTTGTAATTGCTTGGTGAATTTAAGGGCCACTAAATATATCATTGATAATGGGATACTGTTGTTAATGAGCCATGAACTGGGCATAAAATTACTGGTAACACAGTGCTTAGTAGAATATAAATTAATGGTGAAAGTACTTCCACATGATTGTTGTAGTAGTATACAACAGCCATGGGAAAGTGCTTCATCAGCCTTCTGCATTTCATTTACAGCACTATGACCCATACACTATACATGACCATCTATATTTTGATCGGTATTAAGCACATATTCTGACATTCTATGCTATGTTTGAGTTAAAATCTGTTCTGCATCTTGCTGCTCTTACCAAGATTGAATTTTGCAGATAAATTGAATTAGTATCAAGAGTAAAAGAGCTGCATTAAATGCTGATCATTTTCAGTTATGGGTTCCATATAGTAACGGTTCTAACCCCACTTTTGAAGTTCATATGATCACTACAAGTACCTTGTTGAATTATGGAATTCCTGCATTTACTAATTTATGAGAGTCTACATTTATTACCAGTTTTCTCATGCAAGATGGGTCAATTGAATCTAAATCTGTACAAGAAACCTAGTGATTGGTTGAGTGATATAAAAGGAAAGCCATGCTATTTTTTTTGTTTTTACTTCAACAAATCCTAATGGCATAATCCATTGTGCTAGAGGGAAATATGATTGCAATTGTAATAAAAGGCATAAGCCCTAATGCTTGACTAAATGACATATAAAAGTAATAAATATTTAAACAACATGTGTAAAGGTGCAAGTGACTATCGAGATAGACCCCCGAGGGTTCAAATTATAAACAAATGTTTTGGCCAAAGTAGTTAATTCAAATAGGAGAGCATTATTTAAGTTAAAATTGAGTCACATCATGGGTAGGATATATCTTTAGATATTTTGCTTGAGGCATTAATAGGTTTGCATGTGTCAGTTATCCCATAGCTGCACAAATTTCACACATGTTGGCCATGGATTGCTAGACTCTTCGTGATGGGTCGAGCTCCCTTCGTGGGGTAGCACAAGGAAGCCTATGGCTTCGTGGCAGGGGGGAAATCGTCCTCATGATGCTCTCTCTCCCTCTACCCTCTTCCGCTTCAGATTAAGGAGAAAGGGCAGAGGAGGTTTGTCTTAATTGCTTTATTTCAAATTTGAAATCTAATTTTATTTTGTTATTGGTTAATAAGTAAATAATTCTTACCTTAGTTTATAAACTTTTTGATATCATGCCCTAATACTATGAATGTGGTAGCTGCTATGATAGAATGATCATATGCAAATCCAATGATATGTGTTACCTTATTATGGATACAATTTTCATTCTTATGGATGCAACCGTTGAACTTTTTGCTGAGTCATTATGATTAGGAAATTGTGCAATAGACATCATTAACATTCTCTCTCTTTCTTCCACTTCAAGTTATAAAAGCAAATGATATAGATGTTGTAATGCAAATGATAAAATATTGTTTAATTTGTGTCTTATTTATTTAGATGAGTAAATGACTCACTCAAATTCTTATATTATCATTTTCAATACGATATCTTGGAATTGTTTGAAGAAGCATGGTTGATATAAGTATATTGGTTGCATATGTTATCAACTTGATTTCAAAATGGGTGTACTAGCAACTGTAACTTATCATGATCCAATTTTTATACTTATGCCAAGGTATTGCAAATGGACTTGAGGTGATGGTAATAGTTGTAAATCATTCTATATGTTAGAAAATTAAAATCAATTGTTTGACTCCTTTAGATCGGATCTACATTACTAGCTTCATATATTTCATTGATTTCCATACTTAAGGCTTGGTTAATTGAGTGGATATTCACTAATATTCATACTTAATCAGTGATTTGTTGGGTGGTTGTTACATATGGTATCAGAGCTCTAGGTTCAGCACTAAGGTCTAGAGTCTACTACGTTACAATTGCATTTCTTGAGAATTTGGAACACATCTTAGAATTAAGGTGATATCTAGATGAGTTAGAGACTTGTTTTTTCTTAGATGGTTCAATATGGGAACCGAGTAAGGGAAATATGCTTTAATGACTAGAAGATAGTAATCTAGAATAAAATTGATTTGTATGATTTATTACTTTCTATGTATGAAAAGCAATAACCTATGATGTGAGTGTATGTTAGAATGACTTTCAAATTCATGTTGATTGATTGAAATTATACTTGAACAATGCATACTTTTGATTGATGTATTTCATGATGATGGCTTACTCATGAGCTTGATATGGGTAGGAAATTATTGTGGTCATATTTTGATCCTCTAATGTGAACTTCTATATATGCCAAGTCCACTATTATGGTTACCATCTGATTAAACCTTCGGCTATGAGTGAGTTTGCACTTAAGCTATGTGATGTATGCTCAAAATTGACTATGCCAATGATGGAAGTCTTGGTTGCTTAGCCATCTGATGGACTGCAAAGAAGAGAGCTTCTAATGAAGAATAGGTAGGCAACAGTTGGACCAACCTCATATTATACTTTTGGCCTATCCTAATGTGGAAAATGGTATCTTAGATTATCAGAGTTAACACCTTGAGATCATGATTTCTATGATTTATTCTACTATTTTAAAATAAAATAGATGCTTAATAAAGAATAAAAATTTATAATATTTAAAATAAAATAACTTTTTAATAAAAATTAAAATAATCAAATAATAATAATTTAGATTAATATTAAAAATTGATATTCATTTAAATATTGTAAAATAAAAATACTTTCTTTATATTAACTTATATTAATTAAAAGAATATATAAAATTATACAAATTTCAATCAATTACCTCTTTTAAATAGATATATAAAATATTTTCATTTACAAATTTTTAAATAACTTAAATCAAAATTTATGCTAATTAACATTTACATAATAACTTAAAATCTAATTTACTCTCCCATATTTCTTTTCATAGAAACAGATGAAAGGAGAAGAGAGGTTACCATTGATCATCATGAAAGTGGTGAAGTTTAATATCCAAACTTGAGCTCGTCTCTGGAACCCAACACAAATCCGTCAAATTCAAAAAGAAAAAAAAAAGTGAATATTAATTTCCCTACTCTAAATAAGAAAGTAAAGCTACTCATAAAGACGCGTATTTGTGGTGCACCCACCTCACCTTCAATCTCTCTTCAGGCGTTGATGGCAAAATTCTTGTCTGTAGCTCACTCCCTCTTCACCAATTCCATACCGAATTCATACGGTCGATGACTGCATTTCTTCACAATGGTATCAGGCAGTTTATTTTATTTTCTACACCCTCCAAAGAATAATTGTTTAAATGCTGCAGCTGTGATAGATTGCCAATGCTATCAGGGAGGTTATTTAATTCACTACACCCTTCCAAGTCTAAATGTCTCAGCTGTGATAGGTTGCCAATGGTATCAGGGAGGTTATTTAATTTACTACACTTTTTCAAGTTGAAATGTTGCAGCTGTGATAGGCTCCCAATGGTATCAGGGAGGTTAGTTAATTTTACACACCAACTGAAGTTTAAATGCTGTAGCTGTGATAGATTGCCAATGCTATCAGGGAGGTTATTTAATTTACCACACTGTCCCAAGTCTAAATGTTGCAGCTGTGATAGGTTGCCAATAGTATCAGAGAGGTTATTTAATTCTTTACACCTTCCCAAATATAAATGCTGCAGCTGTGATAGGTTGCCAATGATATCAAGGAGGTTATTTAATCCACTACGCCCTCCCAAGTCTAAATGGTGCAGCTGTGATAGGTTGATAATGGTATCAGGGAGGTTATTTAATTCATTACACCCTGCCAAGTCTAAATACTGCAGCTGTGATAGGTTGCCAATGGTATCAGGGAGGTTATTTAATTCACTACAATTTCTCAAGTTTAATTGCTGCAGCTGTGATAGGTTGCCAATGGTATCAGAAAGGTTATTTAATTTACTACACCAACTCAAGTCTAAATGCTGCACCTGTGATAGTTTGCCAATGGTATCAGGGAGGTTATTTAATTTACTACACCAACTCAAGTCTAAATGCTGCAGCTGTGATAGTTTGCCAATGGTATCAGGGAGGTTATTTAATTTACTACACCAACTCAAGTCTAAATGCTGCAGCTGTGATAGTTTGCCAATGGTATCAGGGAGGTTATTTAATTTACTACACCAACTCAAGTCTAAATGCTGCAGCTGTGATAGTTTGCCAATGGTATCAGGGAGGTTATTTAATTTACTACACCAACTCAAGTCTAAATGCTGCAGCTGTGATAGTTTGCCAATGGTATCAGGGAGGTTATTTAATTTACTACACCAACTCAAGTCTAAATGCTGCAGCTGTGATAGTTTGCCAATGGTATCAGGGAGGTTATTTAATTTACTACACCAACTCAAGTCTAAATGCTGCAGCTGTGATAGTTTGCCAATGGTATCAGGGAGGTTATTTAATTTACTACACCAACTCAAGTCTAAATGCTGCAGCTGTGATAGTTTGCCAATGGTATCAGGGAGGTTATTTAATTTACTACACCAACACAAGTCTAAATGCTTCAGCTGTGATAGGTTGCCAATGGTATCAGGGAGGTTATTTAATTCACTACACTCTCTCAAGTCCAAATGCTGCAGCTGTGATAGGTTGCCAATGGTATCAGGGAGGTTATTTAATTTACTACACCAACTCAAGTCTAAATGCTTCAGCTGTGATAGGTTGCCAATGGTATCAGGGAGGTTATTTAATTTTGTAAACCCTATCAACTCTAAATGCCTCAACTGTCCCAGGTTGCCAAGAATATTAGAAAGTGAATATTCGAAGAAGCCGGAAATATATATGTCTGCTTGCACTATCCTCAATTGCAAATTGTTATCCACAAGACTGAAGTGAAATGGCTCCTGTATTGGAAAGCTACATGCTTCCAACCTTAACCATATCAAACTTGAAGGAAGCATGGCTGGTGTGTCAATGAGCAGATTTTTCAAGTGGAGAAATTGAAGACCAGGTCTGCACAACGTTTCAAGCCTTTGCGAATCACCTCCATTCAGTCGAAGGCGAGAGAAATTGATGTTGTTGGATAGGGTGCTTAAATGAACTGCATCCCACAGTCGGGTACCCTCTTTTTCAGCGATGGTTCGCCCCATATCTCGTAAACGGTCATGCATATCAAACACACCTTTGTCGTCAACCTTTATCAGTAACTTCAGGGAAAGATTCTGTAGAGTTGTGTGTACCATCTTGTACAAGGATTGCCAGAATACAATGGGCAATGCATTGCGTTCTCCAACGAAGAAGCAAGAGATGTCCAAAAATATTTCTTTTTCCTCTGCACTAAGAGCACTGTAACTGATTTTGAGTCTTTCATGAATGTCTGGGTGGAGAGTAATGTTGTTAAAGACTTCCGTCCAGCAACCTCTGTCATCATGCTTATCATACAAAAAGGCTCCAATCACTTCCAGTGAAAGAGGATGCCCCTTACAAGCTTCCACTATTCTTCTGGACAGATCTTCGTGAGTGGGAGGTGGAGATGGTCTCAGAAAAGCGTGCCAACAAAATAATTGGAGACCTTCATTTATCTGCAATCCAATCGTTTCGTGGATGTATTCAGATGAGACCCCCGCCACATGTAGAATGTGTTTGTCTCTAGAAGTAGCGATAACTCTGCTACCAGGGGCCAGCCAATTCCCAACCAGAGCATCTGATTGCTTCTTATCATCCGCATCATCTAAAATCAGAAGCACTCGTTTTCCTCTCAAACGATCTCTGAACAGAGATATGCCCTCATCGACACTGTCCACTTCCTCACTATACTTGCATAAATCTTTAAGGATTTTTTTCTGCAATTTTGTTAGGCCCGTGGAGTCTGCAGCAGTGGCGCGGACATTAAATAGAAAGGAAGCAGCGTCAGAGGACCTTGGCAAGTGTGGTCTTGCCAATACCACCAATACCCCATAATCCAGCTTTAACCACACCTTCCTCTGAATTGAGTTTAAATTTGAGAATGAGATCCTGGGTGAGGGTTTCCATTCCGACAGGGTGCTTGGCAACCTCGAACGGCACTCTGTCCAATGTCTTAATCACGTCATTCACCACCCTCTTTACTAGCTGGGCTTCCAAGCTTCAAATTAATGTTGACAAACGATCAGTGCAGTCAATAGAAATTGCAGAAGTACTAAATATTCAAAATATTCAAAATTTGTTTCTGGTTTTTAATTGTATAAGAGAGAAATCATGGATCATGGAATGTGATCCCAAACGTTGATAAAAAAAAAAAATCTACACAATTAAAATCAGAAACAAAATTTGAATAATATGATAGATTATGAAAACTTAATATCTTTACTAGGCCTAATTATTCTTCTCATGCTTCTTATATAAAGAGATGAAAGAAAATTTTGAAAATTAATAAAATTTTACTGTATAGTACAATATTATTATATATTAGTATTGCAATCTTACATATAAAATGATAAATATAAATATAAATATGACGTAATTTATTTATTTAAATATTATTTTATTTCATTTTATAATTATGTAAAAAATTATTTTATTTTATTTATATTATTTATTAAAGAGTCATTTTTATTTATTTAGTTTTTCTTTTTAAATTTAAGAGATTATTTTACATCAATTTAAAATTATTTTGTTTTATTTATATATGATTTTTTATTTAATTAAAAAATATTTTATTTTATTTTAGATTTTTATAAGCATTATTTATTTTTATTTATTTAATATTTATTTTATTTTATTTTAAAATTAGATTATGTTGTGTTTTATTTTTTAAGTACATAATTGCTCACACTAGATATTGTATTTTAATTATTAGTTAATGCTAAAAATAATTAACCTTCAATATTATTTGAATTAAATTATTGAAAAATTTATATAAGAGTTTATAATTTTATTAAAGAATATATTATCATAAGCATTGAGTTGTAATGGTAAAAATGGTATATTTATTATTTTTTTCTTTATTTTTAAAGTATTCTTTATATAATAACCAGTCTACAAATAATATATTCTTATATGAATTTGACTCATAGTATCATTATATTTAGATTTTAGTATTAATCATTGTTAGAGATAGGTTCCAATCTTTAAGTCTCATTTGTCATTTTTTTTTCAAATATGTGAAGTGTGGGCTTCACTCAAATTATCTTCACATTGTATATTTAATCCTTAAACTTTTAAATTTCAAAATTGAAATTTAGCCCTTGCCTACCTCTTCACCAACATTTTTGAGCCAACATTTTCACTAACTATTGTAAGTTGACCTAGGGTATCTATTGTGCTAATGTGTGTTATATTATATTGAAAGACATTTATTTATTTATTTAAGATCATCAAAAACAACCTAAAAATCATTGAAGAGCATTAATGAGAACACCGTAGCAACATTATATCAACAAACATCATCATAGGTCTATTGCAATTGTTATTATTGTTCTCAATCATTGTTCCAAAGTTACTAAATTAATCCAACTAGGGCTTTAAGGATAACAAGATCCTCATAATGCAAAAAATTCTTCAATGGTGTTTAAAACACGACTAATCATTATTAAAATTTAGATATTAAACGATTAAGGAAAAAAATCCAACTATCCATTTTTTGTCAATCTATTCATACAAGTACAATTTCAAGTTATGTAAAAGATCAAGTCCACAAGTGGAGCTTTGATTAAAATGCAGCTAGTTTGCATAGTTTGAGATACTTGTCTAATTAGGCCCTAAAATTATAACACTATGGTGAATTTGTCCCATTTCATCTTAAGAAACATTTTCTCATCTCTAGGATTGAGCTAAGTATCACCCCAATAGAAATTTCTTTGTCTAATTAGACCCTATTATTCACACCCATAAAGTCCACTCGAAGCAATCACCTAGAACAATATAATAGGAAACATAAACATCTCACTAGTGTATAGAGCACAAGTAGAAGGAGGAGGGGATCCCAATCATCCAAATTGTTTTTGTTCCATACATCAATGGGGTTCACGGTAACCACAAAAGGATCTCATCCATCACTATTAATATTTTCTTTTCTATTTTCTTCACCAACCACTCTGAAAGCGAGAGAGATACAAGAGCCAAATGAGGAGATTTGTTGGAATCAAGTCAACTATAACTTCCTCTATCAACATGTGACGAAGAGGTAGAATGCTTACTAATAGGATATAACTAGCCCCACTAAGCATGATCCCTTCATGTAGGAGGATGAGAAGCCTGAGAGTGAGCATCTTGATGACCATGGGAAAAATGGTTATGATCATAGCAACACCCTCAAGGAGGAGACTAACCACAAGAGGAAGTGGGAATCAGAGGTACCTAGCCATAGCACAAGAGGCATCACCCAAGTGATCTAATAACATTTATAAGTGAGCCACCTCAACTGTAAATTTATTTTCTCGCACTTCAATTTGTAATAACACATTATAATAAAACATAGTTTTAGTATAATTCAAAAACTAATGATCAACAAAACAACTAAAAAATAGTGAAATTTTTATCTTTCCATATGCTAAATAGAATCTCCACCCTAAAAGCATATTAGAACTAAATGAATTTGTGAGGGATGTTAGGCCAATCTCCTAATAAGACCATATTCTAGGAAAAAATCTCAATTCTGAATGGCTTGAAGAAGTTATATATCCAACACTAGAGATAATTGAGATCTAGGAAAAAACTAGAAAATATTTTTGAGAGACACTTGATGTCCACAAAAAGAGCATCGAGGATAAAAATGCTTAAATGCAATAATCTAAAACCAGTGGAGAGTCCTTGAAAAAGACACTAAGCAAATTGAGGCAATTTAGGCTCTAGCACTATTGACCAAAGAGTGTGAAAGCTACGATGCCAAACTAACACTAGAGACTATAAATTCCATTGTTGATTCATGGTGGGCACCATAAGTAGATGGAGAAAAAACCAATGATACCCTTGACAAGGCTTAAATTCAAAAAAGTAGTATTTGGATATTATTTTTGGTCTTTCCACCAAGGCTTGCAAGATCTAATACCAATTTTGTGAACCACATTAATCAATATGGATATTAACTAGAGTCTTCACAAGAGTACATTCTAACATTGAAAAATGAAAGGAAACTTGCAGCCATCTAATGACAATTTCTACATAGCCCAAAAGAGAAATCAATGCAAATAAGTATTCAAAATTCACATGCAAGATAATAGACAACATACCCATCAAAAGATGACACAAGCTATACCCTAGTAAAACCCTCATAGAGAGAAAAACCCAGCCTCCAAAAGCATCCATGACTCGTGTATTATTCAGCAATAAACATTACAATACATTTTTAGAGCCTCCATGAACACCTCTAAAACATCAAACCTCCTCAATGCATTCTCCATGTGTCCAAGCATGTAACCACACATCCCATGCCATGCTCCACATATGCACTCTTCAAAAGAAGACTCAAAATCCCAACAAGCAAACCTTAGACAACTACCCTTGTATTGTCTTTTATAGAAACAAGCTCACACAAAACCACCAAGTGACCTATTACATAAAACCATATGACTAAAATCGTGAGATTATAAAACCATGACCCCACATATATTGGGTACTTTATTAAATTACTTTCCCCAATATTAAATATACGTTTTTAAAACTTATGTCCCAATGTTACATACAACATTATAAAGTGGCCCCAAGAATGTTAACTCCTAGTGATTCACATACTTCTAGGTCCCCCTAGGTGCACCATACACATAATAATAAATAAAAAATTATAAACATTATGCAAGGTGTACAACACCTAATTCCTAACAAAAATAGTAGACCACCAAATATTTTGTTGGTTCATGGAAAGATCAATATGCAAATTAAAACTATTTGAAAGAATTTAGGGATTCATAGCTTCCCAAGCTTGTCAAATACTTATTATTATAAAGGTTCCTTGAATGTAAACAACATATTTCATAATAAAAGGTATGAAGACCAATCCCCTTCTAAGCTAGTAACCCAGTTGCATGACCAAAAAAATTGCAATGCCACACTAAAAATTTCCTAGATTCATTACCCTCAAAGAGCACAAATGATCCACTTAGTACAAAGGGCCAAACTTTGGCATTGAGTGGAAAGTAATCCAAACCCTCTTGATTCATGGGGAAGACAAAAAAAATCCCAATCCACTGAATGGAAGCCTTGCTGATTTTTTGAAGAAGACTAGATAAAATCATGAAGAAGCTTTCTTTAATTTCAAATAGGAAGTTTTAAAGGGAACCCAACAAAAGGAGTAGTATACATGAGTAGTTGCAAGTATCTTGGAATAAATCTGAAAATTTCTAGCCAGAGATAAAGGTTTGGTGACCCAATAAGCATTTTTTTCAATTCTAGCAAAAATAGCTTGCCACAAAAAGGTTGGAGATGACTAAAAGATAAAAGCGATGCCCAAAATTTTGAAAATTTCACCATGATCAATCCACTTCCATCCAAAAAAATTAAGCCAAGAAAGCATGAGAAGGAAGGATTGTCTATAACATTGATTCTTTTGCCATTAAATGGTAAAAATCACAGCTTTGGGAAAAAATATCCAAACACTAGTTATTATGTTTTATGTTATTTTCCTCCTCCAAAAGAGAGAAAAGAATTATCAGTACAATAGCCATTAACAAGTTGAGCTAAAGAATTGAGTAAATAAATACCCTTAACCAATCATTGAGAACAACAAGCACATACAAAGTTGGAGCTCAAGGGAAACATTGACGAATAAATCAAAAGAGCCCAAACACACTAAATTGCTCAATGATTGAAAATAAGACAAATATAGACATCAAGAAAATCATACAAATAGATTGAATGAATTGAGGTCCAAATCCCAAGGCATATAACATTGCAAGGATAAAGTTCAACTCAATACGATCATATGCCTTAGAAAAATCAGTTTTGAAGAAAAGAGCTTGTTCATGAGATTGTCAAGTCCATTCCATGCCTTCCCAAACTAAAATAACATTATCCAATATGTATCTATATTTGATAAAGCTAGTCTATTTAGATCACACAATTTGAAGAAGAAGATGACATAGCTTCAGGGCTAAGACTTTGTCAATGATTTTATAAGAGACATTAAGCAAGGCGATTGGCCGCCAATTACAAATATCATCTATATCCTCAAATCTATGTACAAATATAATATTTCTTTTATTTATAACCTTTCCTAAGGACTTAGATTGATAGGCTTCAAGATAAACCTTGCAAGTCCTCCCCAACATAGATTCAAAGAGTTTTATAAAATTCATAAAGAAAGCCATCACACCTAGGGGCTTAAATCATTAGTCATAGTAAAAGCCACTTCCTAAAGATCAAGAATAGAGAGCAATTATTCACAAAAGGTTTGTTGAGAGGAGGAAAAGGAGGAAATACAACAAGGAACAACCTTAATGAATTATTATAAGGAATGGTCATTATCTTTAGAAGCTTTGTCCCTACTTTCAATAGATGTAGTCTAGCTTTGATTTGAGCACCTCTAGAAAAATTATTATCAATAATTTTATTTTGATGGTGAAGCTCAACAACTTTGACCTACAAAGAAGAAGAGAAAAGGTCAACTTCAAGCATAGTAGCCTAATAGAGATATGAGGTGTTATCCTCACATACACATCAACAAAAATAGCCATCTAGTGCACATAGATGTGAAGAAAGTGCATACACCATATGGCCCTATTCTACCAAGCAATCCATCCAGTCATTTGAGAAGGCCTAGCCTCCAAATTTGACACCCTTTGAAAATGGGCCAACTTGGGTTGATGAGTTAGAAGGGAAGTATTAAGAAAAAAATGAGTTTTGACAACCTTGAGAGTATCCACTTGTCATTGTATATTAAATTTGATGGGACAATGGTCAAATAGTATGACCTTCGACAAGGGCTTGATAAAAAAATAAACAACTAGCAAAAGAGAAGAAAATTTTAGTAGAAATCATAGCATGATCAAGGCGTTTAAAGACTATGTTAGGCCCAACCTAAAAATTATTCCACATATACCAATGAGAATGATTATGGTGATGACCCATATTGGGATTAAAAAAAAAAACAGGTCGATTAAATAGCAATAATCTAGAGTTGACTCAATGCTTAGACCCACTCATTTTGACTAGCTACCCAACGTAATTTACTACGCATGCAGTACCACACCTCCCTCTCACTAGCTGTCCAAAAAAAGGTAAATTCCCATCTTCATCATATACCATCTCCACCATATTAAATTCTTCACATGTTATCCAAGTTCCAACAAACATAAATCAATAATTCATTGCCATATTAAAGATCTCTCCAAAACATCATTGGAAGCATAAATATTATTAATACCAAAGGAATTATTTTTAACATTTAAGAGGATCCACATCATCCTGTTGGCAGGTTCAAAACCTTAATCTACCACATGTTGAAGCCACCTAGAAGAGAGAAAGGTAACCTCTCCATATCCACCATTGTGATTGTTGGAAAAAGACTAGATGGCTAGATGGCATGCCATGTTGTAGAAATAAAAAAGCTAGTAATCTTGACCTCCTATAAGGAAAAAAATCCAAAATTGGACAATTTTGATTAACATCTCTCACTGCACATTTCCTAGGGAGGCCAATGAGACCTTGAGCATTTTAGGAGATAAAATTCATTGACGAGAATCAAAAGGCATGTCATCATTATCCAACTCTTTAAGAGAGGAATAGTGATTTTGTAAAAACTTTTCTCTAAAAAAACTACCCAACTAAATATTGGGGATTAACATCATCTTCTTTTTTTGTATTATACTCTCCCTCCTCCAACCGCTCCAATGAAGTATGAGAGCTAGGAGATAATAGTTATCTTTGGCTACAAAGATAAAATAAATGTCAGTTGTGACATTCTAGAGAATTGTTGTTTGATGTGAGGCTCCCCATTAGAGTGAGCAACCTCTTTCCCCTTCTCGAAAGGGTTTGAAGACACCCTTGGTTACACTTGAGTTGTGTGTGTGGTGTCACAAAATTGTTACCCTTGACAATTTCACACCATGTTAACACCCGATTTACACACACAATTAATTATATTAACATTTTTTTTGCTTCATGGCCAAATTGGGAAGAATACATTAAAATTCCTACATCCCAAGAATTTTGGGCTAAAATTACCTGAACTAGGGTGAGGGTGTCCTATTTTAATGTTTATCATTTTGAGCGTTGGTCTTAAGTGTTGTAAAATAACCCTAGATTGGCCCATGTCAAAGAAAATCAATTGGGATGCATAGATAAACAAGTTTTACCACTCATTGGAATAACTAGGCACTATTATGACAAATCATGCACTATTATACTCTAATTGTGAAGATATAGGCAATCTCCTATTTACATGCTAGCTACAACAATATAGGTTATATGGACTAACCTCTCACAGTCTCCTTAAGGCAATCCAATTATCCATCATCAACTCTTTATGGAAACTTATGGTGTGACATCACTTTGATAGGGGTTTCAACCTAAGGTAACATTATCCATTATCATTTGTTTATTACAATAATTTGTTGTTTGTTTTGCCTCTACCCAAATGATTGTAAGCACTCTTTACCATGATCAACATTGTTGTTGTGGAGGTGGGAACACCAACATTGGGGTTTGACTTAGGGAAACTCCTATACAACACAACCTTTCCCCTCTTTCCATGTGTGTAGGTCAATCTGAGACTTTCATCAACAAGTTGCAGAAAAGCATACAACAAACTTGTATCTTCCAAATCTTGATTCAAGTGTTTAAAAACCCTCATTCCTCAAACAAAGGCACCCTCGCCCCTCTCCCACCAATTCAAGCTCAAATTTTATACACAAGTTACTCATTGTCTATTCACTCCAGATCTGTATATGTTTTTGTAACTTTCTATTTTTGTTTGTGCAATAAATTCAATTTTCATATATAGAGTTTATGTTGATTAGGTTAATCAAATCATACATAGAATCTACCCTCTTTGCAACAAAGGAACCAAACCCTATCAGATCATCTCTCCCTTGAGGTTGTTAGCCAATCATCAAAATCAAGTTTGTTTGTGTTCTAATATCAAGTCCAGAAGAGGGAAAGTTGGATCTAGGCTAATTCACTTGTTGGATATATATCACTTTTCCCATAGAATAGGGTGGTCAAGCTTGGGCAAGTTTTTGGCCTAAGAAACACTAGTATGAGCAACTCTATTTTATGATTCCCAACCTTTCACCAACTTTTGGAGGAGCCTAAATAGGCAAGGAGGAGATATTACTATGAGGAATGGTGAGAGGACAATATTTAATCATGTGCTCAAAAGATTGACACCGAAAATAAGGAATTGGTAAATTAAGGTAAAGCACACGTAGGGTGTGGAATAGATATCCTATCTTTAGAAAGATCTATCTCAACACAAACACACACACACACACACACACACTTGTATGGGAAATCTTGATAGAACTTATCAAGTTCAACACAAATGACTTATCCAAGAGAAGCAACAATAGTAGTAAAAAGATATCAATGGGGCAAAGGAAACCTTGAAAATTCAAGTCGAATAGGGAAATAAAGCATATTTTTATTTGAGACGATAAAGTCACACATCCACAACTAAAAAGCCAAGAGAGATGCATGAACAAGCCATGGGCCATGTTTAAGGATAGCCTCTACATGACTAGCCTCATCAAAATAGAAAAAAAAAGCCTTCGATAAGGTTATGGACAACATCAAGGAAAATCCCATACAAGGCCCAATGTTTGTTAACCCATTCACAAAGCATTCTTTCAAGAGGATTTCTCCCAAAAATATCCTATCAAAGTAAAATGATCTAACCATTTTTATGCATTATAAAATTCAAGGATGGGTAATACCACATACATTGGATGATTATAAGGCTTACATTGTGGAATACTCTTGGAACAAACATCTACGGATGCTTGTTTGATGGTGCCATTGATTAAAGCCACCAAAACTTCAACACCAACATAAATTCCAAGGTTGACATAATTTGAGGTCATATAAAGGACTACCAAGAAACTTGCAACAAATATAGAAGGGTAAAATCTTTCCTGTGTCAAAGGTGTGAAGTGACTTATTTATAATAAAATTTAATTTGTTTGGATCAAAGTCCAATTTATTACAAAGATATTTTAGAAATATAAATGAATTATAAGTCTAGATTATTTTAAATCATTCTTTAAATTTCTACTAAAGACTTGTACCCTAGATAGTTATGGTTAGTTGATTTTAGACATAAACTTCAGAGGTTTGGTTGTTTGCACTTTCAATGGATCTCAATTGTTGCATGTTACAATGGTGCAATGTTATCATGGCATTTGTAATTGTTTTTAGCATCTTTATCTAAACTATTTAGCCCTTTATCCCATCATCTATCTTCCTTTTCCACTTGTATGTGCTATTCATTGTCATACATTTCATATTTAGTGACCTTATCGTTTGCATATCTCATGTGCCTTCACACTCACAAATCAATGGATATGTTTACCTATGGTTGTTTTACATATTGGTACTAACATGTTGTATCTTACATGACAAGTTTTTTGTGCTTACACAAATTATTTTATATTATTATTCTTCCCTAACAAGTTTATCATGATTTAATATCTCATGTGCCTATATGTTCTTACATAATCCCTTGTCTAACATTCATGATTGTTTCCATAGCAATAAATTTGGGGTTAACAATGGGGGTATATTTTGATACCTATCATTCTATCTGTTTTCATGAACATATCTTTAGTATTGTTGGAATATTACATCAATAGTTTTTAGTTTATATTAGATTAAATAAATAAATTAGAATGTTAGTTAGTTGATAAATAAATAAGTCAGTTGTTAGTTTTGGGAAATTATTCATGGATATGATGTACTTGTTCACAAGAAATGTAAGGCTATATTAGCCAATGCAATGTAATGAAAAATATCCCATAGAATTCAATAATATATTATTCTATATTTTTTTATTTGCAACAATGGTTTGATTTGATTTTTTGTGTGGTTTATCTATCATTTTTCCACATGGAATTTCAAGGCATTCATGACATTAGGCATGCCAATAAGAAATGAAGAAGATGCTTGCAAAGAAATACGATATGTAGGTATATTATTTTATTTTTAAAATAGTGTTTTGTTACATCAATCTAACACTATTGCAATAAAACTATGATATATTTTGTGTTTCTCAATGAGATTTCAAAATTCAAAATGTTTCAAAAAGAAGTGTAAGAGACAAATAAAACCCAAAAATGGTTTGAAAAAATTATGAGTATTTTGTGAGCAGCTTAAAGTAGAAGATTGGTGTGGTATCTACAGTAGTCAAAGGAATTTAAGAATGTATTGATATATTTACTTTTCATTATTTATATTGCAGTGAAACATGAGAGAATGTGAGAAGGTGTTTCAATTTTTTATGACCATACAAGTTGTTGAAATCTCCATATACTTCAATTCATTGAAATCTCCATGCTTTAAGCCATTTGAATAAGGCATTGAGGATTCCATATGTGTAGTACTATATATGATAAATTTTGAGTCCTCTTTTCAAACATATAAATTATAGATTCATTCCAGGTTTATGTTCAATTGGCTTTGCTACCATGTTTTTAATTATTGATAATGTGAGGTGTTTAGCGTAAAGAGAAAATAAATTAAAACAAATTGCCAAAACGTGTGAAGAAAATCTTGATTTTTATGTGCTAAGAGTATCAAGGTTGTGTAGCAAAGTACAAGGATTTCTAAGAATGTGATCAAGTTGCTTAGTATGTTGTTTTAATGATGTGACCTCTTTTCCAAGTCTAAGATGCAAAATAAAATATATGAAAAATGTAGGGGCATGGTAATTATTGAAAGTGTATTTTTGTTGAAAAGGAAACAAGATCAAACCATAGGCATTAGTTTTTTCTTTATGTATATAATAAAGCTTGTAGTTGAGGAAATAATCATAGGCATTTGATCATTTTGTGCATGAAAAAATAAAGTTTTTTTAAGGAAGGAGTCATAAGGATTTTTGTACCCAAATAATTTGGTTATATTGTAAAAGAGTGTAATATCGGTTGAATTTGACACTCAATTTATTTCTTTTAAACATGGCTACATATAGTGTTTATACCCTTCTCATCTATGTTACACCTAAGAGGACCTCTAAAGTTTTGAATGCTACACCTAGTAATTAAAGAGTAGCAAGTTCATATTGGAGGTTGGAGGCAATAGAGGATGGAAGTATTTTATTGTCTTGAGCTAGCTTCTCACTCAGAGATGACACATTGCATGAGAAGCATCATTTCACATTTGTGTCTCTTCATGGAGCAAGAGGGGGCTTGGATTTTGTTGACATCTCTTGTGGGTGTAGTTAATGTATTCACATTTTGATTGTGGTTCTTTTGTACAACAAAGGAGGGATCAGTTCTCACAACACTAGAGAAGGGATATTATCACTTGCTTGAAGGAGATGTGGACTCTTAGAGGAGAGTTGTTCTCTCATGAGAAATAATCGAGGAGGGGTTTTGACACACTTGGAGGAGATGTGGACTTTTAGAGGAAAGTTGTTCTCTCATTGTGTAAGTAGAATGGGGACATTTTATGTTCTCTCATGTGTACAAAGGTTTTATAGATTTTGTAGTCAAGAGATCTGTTGATGGAGTCAATTTGGTGTTACCTAGATGAGCGAGGAGAATTGGTGGAGGTGTTTCATCAAATTCTCCATAAGGGTTGTTGTGTTCAACTCTTGCAGTGTTCCACCCTTTATTCATATCGATGTAATAAGGGGTGGAATTTTGAAAGATTACATCAATAGTTAGTATTACATCATTAGTTTTTTGTTTATATTAGATTAAATAAATAAATTAGAACATTAGTGAGTTGTTAGTTTGGGAAGTTATTTATGTAGGAGCTTATTCACAAGAAATGGAAGGTTATTTTAGTCAATACAATGTAATGAAAATTATCTCAAAGAATTCAATAATATATTATTATGCATTATTTTCTATCTACAATAATGGTTTGATCTTATTTTTGTGTGGTTTCTCTATCATTTTTTCCACATCGTCTTATGGAGTCACATGAAGTTATCCTGGCATTCCTTATACATCATTATTGAGCTCTCCAAGATTAAATCAATTAACAAATATTTTTCAACTCCCATCCAAATTAATTGCATTCTTTAGATGCAACTAATTGGAGCGAGCATATAAGGTCATTAAATTTCTTTTCTTAAACAAGATTATGGAAACCATCACATGATCAAAGGCTATTTCAAATAGTACCACATTACTTTTACTACCCCATGACAGTATCTATTGGTTTGTTTCCTTATGTTAGATCGTGTTCAAACACAAGCAAAATATCTCTCATCCCTTTCCTCTCTTTTCTTTTCTTTTAACTCTAGAAAACATAGTTTTGTTTTAAATGCCTATATGATGTTATTCATTGGCTATTTTTCTTTCTATTTACATGTTTCCAAGGCGGATCATTCATTCGAAAGAAGCATGTTCCAAGAAGTGGCATATGTATTCTTTTCATGAGCTAATTAAATAAATTTAGTATGGTAGCTACTTGATTTTAATTTGGCATGCATTCTCATGATAGTTCACATGTAAATCAAAATAGGGAGTAACAAACCTATATTAATACATGGTAACAAACTGATATGAAGTGGATAGTTCCAGTCAGCCACCTTCATCCCCCTTAAATGCTATCATTTACCACAAATCAATTATTGATCCTCTAAGGTGTGTAGGTAGCAAATTGAACTTGTGTGGTGATTTTTTCTCATTGCATGTGTTGTTGTCATTGTATGCTACCACAAATAAAACAAGTAATCAGTAAAGGAATGTGATGAACCATTATAGTGTACCTATTGCCTTTATTTAGCTTTGCATTGATTAGGCATTGGTAAGTTTATGAGATTGATTGAATAATTGCTGTCAAGTGTTCTGTCCATGATTGCACTTCTATTTATGCAAATTGGATTGTTTTATTTAATGTTATCCCTCCACAATTTGAGTCTGTCTGCAATACACTTGTGCTACAGAAGATATTAACAAAGATCAGGTATTTTCTTCATAGTATTTTGTTTTCATTCATGTAGATGAGGACTGTATATAGTTTCTTAGGCGGTTTCTTTGTTGATATGTGGTGAATGTGTTGTTTATAGTCATGCTCTTTACACTGATTCAAAGCTGGTATTGTGAAACACCTAACTTCAACGAGTTGAGTTTCCTTTAAGTGCGGCTGCTCAAGACGATATATCTATACCTCTACATCAGTCCAAGAGATTTCAATTGGTGGAATATTGTCCCTTCCTTCAGACTTCCTTGGGTTGGCTTTCTTTACTTTAATGAGTATAAGGGACATGGAAACCTTTGTCGGCAAACATTGAAGAGCAGATGCCCGGGTTGAAAGGTCTTGTGACACCAAAGGTGTGTGTGGCCTGAAAACCTTCAGACGCTGGAAATAACGGATACAGTACAGAGTTAGATGGTTCTTCCATGTTTTGCAGAGCTAGTGTCTTTAAGAAAATTTCACATCGAAAGGCTGCAGCAAGTGAAGAAAGTAGCTTGGTCTACAAGAGTTGAGATTATTGCATGGGCGCTGAAATAGAGTTAAAGGAGCTTCCAAGTCTGGTAGTGAGTTTACATCTGTAAAAACACGAACTCTCTAAAAGTGCAACAACATGGAGCTCGCTATATTTGAATTTCAAAAGTGCAAACAAACATGTTTGAAATCACTGGAGGAGATCCCGATAAGTGACTGTCCAGAGTTGGAGGTTCTTCCAAGTCTTTCAGAAATCACTTATCTATAAGTGATTCAATTGAAAAAATGCCACAAATTGGAGAAGATAGAAGGTTTACAAGTTCTGAGATCACTGGAGACCCTGAAAAAATAGCGACTGTCCAGAATTAGACAGGTTTCCAAGTCTTGAAGAATTAATTTCTCTTAAAAAATTGATTTGAGAATGTGCCACAAATTAGAGAAGATAGAATATATCACTGTATCCTCTAATTCTTTGCTTCATTTGGCAAAATTCAGGAAGCCTCTAAAAGAGTATACAAAACATAAGAATTAAGAATCTCTGTGTCACCCTATTCCACTATATAGCTGTATGAATAAGGTTCCTGTATGTGGAGATTGCATCTGCCTTCCTGAACACAGCGCTTGTGAGGTGATCTCAGTTCATAAACTCAATCTTTTGAGCTTCCTTTTGTGGAAAATAAACATGTTATGTAAATAAAATACAGAGATAGATGTTCACTGCTTGTTCTCTGTTGCCATTTAGACCTACATTTGAGATTTGATAAATATAACCTAAACTACATGCACTCACCATGGAATATCCTCTTTTCATTTGTGTGATTCAATGCATAATTTAGGGGTGTGGGTTTGTAATTCAATGCAGATGCCTGACTTTTTTTTTTTAATTACATAATGTTGCTGAACTTATTCAGATCCACATGTTCGAAATATTTAAAATTAGATCTCTTTGAGTAATATTATCGACCACACACAGAAATTAGTGAAAATAAATGCATTGCAGTGGCATCTGAGATAATCAAATGTATTATATGCCTCCTTTCTTACATAGCCATATTTTTATGTTGGACAATAATTCCCTATTTCCATTAGCTTCTCAACTAATAGGAAATTTCTCCTTGCAAAGATTCTAACAGCAAAATTCTGAGATTCGATCAACAGTTTTTAGTTTGTCTGAAATGTACAAAGATCTAAAGAGTCAAAAGGCACAACATAATTATATTCCTAAAGAATACAATTTATTAGAGAGTGGGGGAACACTCCAATCACGAAGAAAGACAATAACTATTGAAACTCTAGAGTCTTGTTAACAAGAGATTGTGATTGCAGAGTCTGTTGGAAATCCAAAGAATTCTGTAAGAGTTTTTCTATCCAATAAATTTTGGTTAATTCTTCATTTTCATACATAATCAACACCCAGAAAACTTTGATTCAGGGATTTTACTGCTTAACTCCAAAAATAAAATATCTTGCTGTTTTATAATTGCAAATGGTGTAGTCTAGAAATTGTTCTTTTCAAGCTAATAAAAAAAGTATCCACTGCCCTAAAAATTTGATATATATACCAAGTGGTCAGTCATATTTCCAAATTTTCTTAGCAAATTCCATAACACTAATTACATCTTACCTTTTTTTCGGCGTTCCCATTGCACACCAAGGTGCGATTGCTGGTTTTAAACGAATTTTCTTTGTTGATGATAATTTAACTAAGTTTTTTGAATAACTTCTGATATTTTTTTATAGTTTAACTAAAAGACAACTTCCAATTTACTTTTTATTTAATTTAAATATATAGTGCTTAAAAATAATATAATCCATGACAAAAACATGAAATTCAGCTGTTTTTATTATTAGAAAAAAAATGCACTCCATAAAACCCTATCCTTAAATAATGGCTAGGCTGAATGGAAGCATAAACGTCACCTAATATAGAAAAGAAAGCAGAGAGAAAGAGAGAATGAGATCCGTTACTTACCCTCCACTTGCACTCATGGACCACCCTGACCGAGAACAGATCTTTTCAAGGGCATCCTTCCATCCCTCGATCTCTTCTCTTTCGTATCGAACTGAATGCCCATAAAGTTTCAGACATGGACAGATCTGTTGAAGACCATACTTCCACCACTCAATATCTCCTTCTGAATGGCTATAATGTTTTAGAAATGCTTGCTTGTAGGGACTGGAGCTTCCTTGAGGATATCTAACGTGAGTTGGATCCACGTCATAGAAGAGGGGAATGATCAAGCCCTGGGTGTTCACCATTGTGGCGGCCTCCCTGAGACACCATGTTGAGTCTGCATAGCCTCTAGAAAATATAGGAATGCGTATGTCACTGCTCTTGATTGCTCTTTCCAAGCTCGACCAAATCGGATCTCCTTTTTCCAATCTGTCGTCGTCCTTATACACATGCAGTCCTGCAGAGGAGAGAGCTTCAAAGAGACGATCAACCAGAGTATTTCTCACATCTTTTCCCCTGAAACTCAGAAACACATGATATTCCTTAGTGTTCCGGAAAGGACTTTTGATTGTGGGGGGCACGTATTCTTCCATCTTCAGAGTTGTAACTGAAAACAATGGCAGAGAGGATTGAACCCAAATAGCTCTGAAGAACTCAGAACGCAAAATCAAAAACTATGAAGAACACAAAGTCAAGCTGTACGTGTTCAATGGCAGCCAAGTGTTTTTCATACCACCACTCATGTCAACTTCTTGTCACCTTCAATGAGCGAGTACAGTCAGTCGAGTATTAATTTAGTGGCCGGTGATATCTTAAAAAAAGGATCTCTTCACATGTTCAATTACAGAGAGTCACGGCAAACGGGACCACTTTTACTGAATTTTCTTATCCATCATCTCTGCTTTTTTTAATATTATTTTCCGTATATTTGTTTTCTGATGTCCTTTTCAGTTTCACATGGGGTGCAGAGTTGAAAAGGTCGGTATCTACTAGTTGAGCATCCTAATCATCATCAAAATTTTACCTAGAAATTTCAAATCACTCTCAATTTTTTACAGTAGCTTATTTGGCAAGTCTCCTTTTATAACTAAGGTTTTAGGGCCACATCATCATGCTTTTTGTCAAGGTGTTCAAAAAGGCCCAAAAAAAAAGTGAGACCGATACTTGTGCATTTACATCATGTATTATTGGGCGTTGATGTGGCATCACATGATTTGTTGTTTTTTAGATGTAAGGAATGTGTTTCATTTAATTATGGGTAGTCATCAACAACACTAACAAATTTAAAGTCACAACTATTGATCCAATATTATTAAAAATATTAGGCGTTATATAAACAAATGTTATCACAACTATTGGAACATGCTCAAGTACTGGGTCCTTTCCCCTAATGCGGTTACAAATTAACCACAAAGCAATGTACACAAAAACAAGAGCAGTCATTGTCCTATCATATTTAGATGGTGGTGACTAGCTTAAAAAGAGTAATCATTAGGTGATATGTAAGGATACAAATTGTATATTTTTTACTTTCCTTTCTCTTTTTTTTACACTAGATTTTATTTGTCTTTTGCACATATTATTGTAAATATCTAGTTATTATTTTGTATTTTATTATATTAATAGAAAATACTTATTTAATTTTTATTAATATTAAAAAATAAAAATATATTATTATTTAATAAAAATTTTAAAATATCACTTAAAATAATAAAAGTGTTACTTATCTTGAATATCATTGGTTCAATGTTTTGGACTATTACTTTAGACTCTACCTAAACTAAAAATTTAATAACTTTGTATTAATTAAATATGAACTTTCATAAATATGAATATAGAAATTAAAGGACAACATATAATAAA